>RJWM01017319.1:0-43421 GCA_004363535.1 Dasyprocta punctata | reverse complement strand
AAAAAATCTTAAATCCAAATATGGTAAAACTCAATAAAGTTCTCTGCAAAAGCTATAAGCTACCACAGGGGGACAACAAGTACACTCTCTTTCCTACTGGGCATTGCCAACATTGGTTTCTGACATTGAGAGGTAAATGGAACGTCAGAGTCAGAAATCATTCTTACATTAAGTGTTAAGTTTATTACTGCAATTATATCTTGTCACTCTCAACAACAAAGGAGCTGGGGAGCATAAAACGGAATTCTTTCCTTATACACGATAGGAAAGTCACTCTTTACAAGATCATCTGCTGTATATGTTTTAAACCCAAACCGAACAATTTCCTTGATCTTCTGTTTATAATAGAGGTCTGATGAAATCCACATGGCTTACATTCAACTGAAATGATCTTGATTGACAGGGGAAAGGACTTTAATAACTGCCAAGAGGTAAGACTTCATTGTGGGGTGAGGAAATTTACTCCCCAATTATGAGGCTGAGATGGAAATCTTAAATTTCTTAACTCCATACGAAAATCATTCTCCACTCCTGTGTTTCTTTTTCATTAATGACTGAATTATTTTTCCACCCTCACCTTGCCAAGAAAGTCTGCCAGAGCTATCTTTATGCTCATCATTTCTTGGATGGACTATTATGAAGTGCTGAATTGGGTGTAGAGACAAGGAGCAGGACGGGAAGGGAATGTATCCCCAAATGAGGAGAACAGATTATAGAGGCTTTGCTAAGCTGCTTTAGGACTTGGATCTTAGAGTCTCAGGGTTATCCACATGTCTTCTTTATTCTTTAACAGCTATGGTAACAGTTTCTGGGAGATGATTTAAACTAATTTTGCTACCTTGAAGTATTTTCAGTCAGCCTTTTTTTTAAACAACAAAATCTGTGTTCCCAGTGGCTCCGTTCCTTTTAACCCTGGAAACAGTTTATTTAATTAGGTATGTGCATCCCTATTCATTTGCTCTGTACATTTTAGGTGCATATTTTGATTCTCTCTTAGGACCCTGAAATGGGTAGATATTAATAGCTTTTATTTTCTGAAACAATTATTCACATGTATTTGCGCATTTACCAGTTATTTGTTAATATTTGCTTTCCTCTGTCAAAAACATGCACACATACACATGCAACACACACACATGAATAGAAACCTTGTCTGTCTTATTCATCTCACAATTCCTTGTACCTAACACAAGCCTAGCACATACTAAGTTTTTGATAAACATTACTGAAAGACAGATTTAGGTTTCAATCCCAGTTCTGTCACTTAGAACTTTCTGACCTTGGATAAATTAATTAACCTAAGCCCAGCTTCTGCATCTATAACAACAATTGTACCTTTCTTTTAGAAATTTTGTTGCATTTAAATTATACTTAGTCAAATGCCCAGCACATAGTAAACACTTATAAAGTATTTACTGTTAGTGGTTATTAGCTCTTTGCCACTTTCTCTTAGAGAAATTTGTAACTGAACAATGATTTCAAATCTGACACATGTAATTGGTGTTCTTGGTGTTTTTGAATTCTAGATGGTCCCATAATCAAAATGCTTCGGCTTACAATTTTTTTTCTCAGCCATAGGATCCTTCTAATGCTGGGGAGGGGCAGTGAACCCCAGTCTCCAGTCGGCTAAGCCATCACCATCACCAGGGACCACAAAGGTACTTTAAAATATAGTGTGATATTCCATAATATACCATCATATTCCATAGGTTTGGTGTATTAAATGCTTTTGACTCATGATATTTTCAACCTAAGATGTGTTTGTTAGGATTTAACCGCAGAATAATTTGATGAACATCTATATACTCAAATTCGTCTGCCTCTTTCAATAGCAGTGCTCCAAGTTACTTATGTATCTTTACGGCAATTCAAAATGTTGATCTGGGCATGGTGGTGAATGCCTGTAATCCCAGCATTTGGGAGGGTGAGGGCAGGAGGGTCACTGCGAGTTTGAGGCCAACCTGGGCTACATAATGAGTTCACAGCCAGCCTGAACTACCCAGTGAGACCCTGTCTCAGAAAGTAAAACAACAGCAAATCAAAACAAAAACAAAAAAACAAAAGCAAAGCAAAGCAACTGAAAACATTGATCTATGAGATCTGATAATTTAAAGTTAATGCAAATGTTCTTTATAAACACCAATAGATTAATTTTCCACAAGATGATAAATTTGTTTGCCATTAGATGTTTGTAAACTTTGGTTAATAGTAAATCGTAATAGTTGAGCAATAAAAACATCTCTTTTAATTTACTACCTTGAGCCATTAAATAGTTAGGCACTAAAAAATATGGTAAAATAAGGAAATTTAGATAAAACAGTTTAACATGTGAGTTGACTGCCGAAAAACTCTGGTAACAGAGCTTTTAAAAATAAAGACAAACAAACAGATACCAGAATAATATATGGTGAGTATAATGAATAGAAGAAAAACCTAATTACAAAACTAGAGTGTACCATTCCAATTTTTAGTATATTTAGGATTTTAAAATCCCGATAACATGGATAATTTTTAAATAATAAATGATTACAACAGATTCAATAGGTGAAGGATAAAGATGACACAGTGTGTCCACACCATGGAATACTATCAACCTTAAAAAAAGAATATTTATCATTTGCAGCAACATGAATGAACCTGGGAGCTATTACGTCAAGTGAAATAATCCAGACACCAAGGACAAAAATCACATGATTTCATATGATAGATTCTAAAACAATTAAACTCATAGAGGCAGATCACAGAATGGTGATTGCCAGAGGCTGGGATGGTGGGAAGATAGGGAGATGGTCACAGTTTAAGGAGAACTGTTTGATATGCCATTGATGATGGATGGGTTCTGGCACTTAGGATATAGTATCAACTTGATTAGCACTAGAATCCTTCTAGGGGATTGGTGGAGCAAATTTCTGGGTGTGTCTGGATGTGTCTGTGTAGCTCTGAGGTGTAATGTCTAGTCCCTTGTCCTTTATTTCAATGTTCCCCTGCTCTACTTCTCAGATGTTATGAACTAAGCAGCTTTGCTCTACTATGCTCGTATGCTATGACATTTCTGCCTTGCAGCCAGCAGCCCATAGACTGAAGTGAGCCAAATTATACTTCTCTTCTTTAAATTGTGGAAATTTGATATATTCTAGGGATAGAAAGAAGACTAATACATTTCCAAATTGGTAAGACAGTAAATTTCAAACGTTCTCACTGCAAAAATATCTATTTCAGGTGATAGATATATTAATTAGCATTTATCATCCATTGTACATGCATAGCATGACATCACTTTGTACTTCATAAATATACACAATTATAATATATCAATTTGTACTAAGATAAAAGAAGTTGAATATTTGAATAGGCCATCAACTATTAAAGAATATTCTATGATAGAACTACCTTTAATAAGTAGCAGACATGTTTTTCAACTGATGTGTTTTATTTTAAAGTATAGAAAGTAGCAATTTTCATTTCCTTTAATTGGTTATGATGGATAGTTAAAAAAATAATGCTACCCTATTGATTTTGTGATGCTAGGAAAATTCTGATAACAAAATTTGATGTGTATACCTCTGGAAAACAAGATATGTGCTGATTTTCCTTTTAAACATAGTTAAAACGTTATTAAGATTTATAAATTAAAGAATTCTTTACTCCAACCCTTCAAGTTTTTATGTAGAAATGCATAGATTAACACTACAAATTATTAATGCATTCAGAAGAAGTTCATTGTGGTTTAATCTAGATGTTCCCCTAAAGTCTCATATGATCATAGGTGGAACTTTTCAGGCTGGATCTAGTGTGCATGATGCTGGTGTTAAAGATATGATACAGGGATTGATTCACTGTGTGATGCTAGGACTAAGGGTGTCCACCCTGGGTGTAAGTTCTACAAACCCAAAGTGCAGGTAGCCTGTATAAAATGTAAAGGACAGAAAGAAGTTGTCACTTGTCACTTCTTTGCCCTGTCACTGCTTGTTCCTTGCTGCTTGATGCTTTTTCTGCCTCCTACCTTCTGCCATGAACTGTTTTTTCTCCTCTCCCATGCATCACTGTCACGCTAGTCTGCCTTGGAGCTACCCAGTTTTAGACTGAAACCTCTGCAAAGTGTGAATCAAAAACAACCTTCCTTCCTTTAACTTTGGGTGCTGGCCATTTTGTCTCAGTAATGAGAACAGCAACTAAGACAAAGGCTGATAATAATATTCATGTGATATTTAAATACATTTTTGACAAGGTTGTCAAAAATAGTGATAGCATTTGCTATTCATTCCTAGTTTAAATGCAAAAAATGTTGAAAATATAGGCTATGCCCTTGGTAAAGGATATTTACTTTGGCTTAGCAGATAATAGTACCATATTTAATGATAGGATTCTAGATACATTCTTCTTAGCGTAAGTAATATGATGTCCATAATTAATATTATTATTTGCTATTTTCCTAAATATCTGACGATTATATAATATGAAAATAAGATGAGATATTGTGACCAGAAAGGTGGTTGCATCTTTACTTCAGACTTCAAGATTAAATGCTTTGCAAAAGCAAAAATTAATAAAAAATTTTCCAGAAATAATAAGTGTATTAGATTAAAAAACACACATAAAATAAATAAAAATGACTAGTATTTCTTTTATTTCAAAGACATTTATAAAGCATTAAATACATGACATTTTAAATAGCACCAACAGACAAATATGTAGGGGAAGGTATGTATCTATTAATTTCTAATTCCTTGAAATTGTATCTGAATAAATTATTTGAGAATTGACTTTACATTGGATTTCTACAGAGAAAATGTGCATTTATTCTGCCAATTAACTGGATATACTAACATTTTAGAATCACTTTAAACTAAACTCTGAATATGAATTTCTTCATAACTTCAAGGAGAGTGAATTCAGGTTATAACTTATGGAAGGCAATATTATTGTTATAAATTTTCAAGTAGCTTTTTTTTTCTGCTGTATCCTAGCAACAATATCTGAGACAATCACACTGGCTCTCTCTTAAGAAATGGAATGTTGTGTTTATTTGTAACACACAATACCATAGATGTTATAGCTCAATGGTGGCGAACCTATGGCATGACTGTTATTTGTCTTTCTTTTAAGACAAAATATGTCAATGTTGAATTGGTTTTTCTAAACTAAAGCCTCAATATTCAAGTTTAATTGCAGCGTTGGTACTTTGCAATTAGTGGGTTTGGGGTTGCAGTTTGGGCATTTGTCTCTAAAATCTTCATCATTACTGATCTAGCTGATTAGGACTTCAGCTACACATACTGTGGGTTGGTGCTGATGTTTCTTTTCTTAACTTGGTAGGCTTTGAAAACCAAATCTCTAGTTAATCTTGAGTCAGTCTTCAGAATGCAAGTCATTCTTACTTCTTGGCTAATCACTGAATTCCCTCTTTCTCCTAGTCACTAGAGTCTCAAAATATTTTGGCAAGTTATAGATACACTTTAAAAGATGCTTTAAATTTTACTCCACATTTTAAGTTATTGTTAGCAGAAAGGTCTGTCAGGAACTCTTATCAGTTATACACAAACAAATTCCAGCATCTGTTTTTCAGAAATGATGCTTCCTCGTATCTTAAATCTTCTCGAGACTTGTACAATTCTTGCCACATCTTTGGATTATGTTCATGAATTTTTTTGTTGCTCTCGTTTTGTTGTTACTGATTTATTATATCAGTTACCATATGTGAAGTTAAAAAATTTCAGGGGAATTTGAATAGATGCCCTATTTTAGTAACTTGTTAAAGTCTATGAGAATATAGTACTGTATCAAAATACAGTATTAGTGTTATGGAAATGTGGGAGGAAAACTTAGCTTGGGAATGTATAAGGTGAGCCTCAAATATCTTACAGTACCAAAAAGTAAGTGCTCAGAAAAGAAATATCCATGATGAAGGGGGTAGGTCAAAAGGACAAAGGAAACAATTGAAAATGCTCCTAATGTCCAAAACTGAAACAATTTGAGCAACATAATTAATAAAGCAGCATTGTAACCAAATGTATAAAATAAATATCCATACACTCATAGTGACATAAAGAAGTGATTGAATAGTGCATAAATTGGAGATACAAATTTATGTAGATGCTCTTTCCTAAAGGACATGCTGCAGGATTCTTGACTCCTTAAGTGTGACCTGTACATAACAGCTTCTTTCTAAAGAGGACAATGTTTGAAGAGTGGGAGAGAGAGGATAATTTTATATTGAAGAGAACAGATAACCAACACCTTAGCCAGGTGATCAGTGTTAACATTAACAGTGCACATACCTCAGATACATGTACTGAGAATGATACTGTAACTCTGAGACCTTTCTCCCAAAAACCCATATAATCCTTGTAACATTATGGAGAAAACATCAAATACATAGATTTTTTTTTACATCGTGTTTTTGTTAATTCCTCAAAACTATCAATGTTTTCAAAACCAAAAATGTGAGAAGCTAACACAGCCAAGAAGGGCATAAGGACACATGATGACTAAATATAATGTGATATCCTGAAATTCTTTATTCTACTGAAAAATAGAACAATATTAGATCTAAATTCCTACATGTGGACCAAAAAGTCAAAGTTCAAAGAAATTAATTAGGAAAGAAAGCACTTGGCCTGATTTTACTTATGCTAGTGTCATCTGAACCAAATTGCAGTGACTGTGAATTTCATGTGAACAGGTGAGGTTGAGTGGGATAGGATTTGCAATAAGAAGCAGTAGATGGGGATGATAGTGAAGCTACTGTTATTAGGATTACAAACAAACTTCAGCTGGGATACAGCTCAGCAGCATAATTCCTGCCTGGCAAGCATGAGGTAGTGAGCTCAATTCCCGGTACTAGAAAATAGCCCCCAAAACCAAAACTAACTTCAAGCGATAACTTACTATTTGTCAGAGTTCTGAGTGCTGAGAAGTCTGAGATTAAGATACTTGCAGATTCACCTGTGAGGCTTCCCTTGTTAATTCATAAGAGTGCCTTCTTGATGTCCCAGAGGGCAGGCTGGCTGGAAGACAAGAGTCCATGCTCTGTACTCCTCCATTACATCCCAGAGGGTGGGGCTGGCAGGAACACAGTGAGTTTGCGATCTGGGCCTCCTACCTTGTATCCTGGAGGGTGGGCTGACTGGAAGAGTAAGTCTGAAGGGAACCCCAAGACCCAGGACAACAGCGCAGTGCACAGACGCATACACATCTCTGGATGGTGAAGTGATCAGTGAGGATAGTAATATGGAAGCATCTGAAGCAGCAGCGAGGAGAGAACAGCTGGCTCTGGAGAACTCCACTGACAGAAGACCAGACTCAGACCCCACATCCAGAGGCCAAGATCGGCTTCGTATTCAGCACATCTCTGGGATGCAGCACGGACATTATCACAGAATTGTAAACACCAGAAGAAGGTAGGTTCTCAAGATAGCTAAAAAGAACCAACTACATGTGGAGGGTGTCCCTGAGGAAGAGACATCTTTTCTCCTTGAGAGAGGCCTCAATGCTAATAGTAGAGTTATATATCGCCGGAGGTTGGTGGGCATCAACACAGAAGACAAAATAAAAGAAAAAAGAGAAGGTGGAGAGTGGCAAGATACAGGGGCGGGGTGTGGCCCCAGACCCCCAACCCAGCCAGGACAGTCCTCAAACTCAATGAGATGGATGAAGATGGAAGTCAAACACTGGAACTTTCTGAAATGATAGCAACAGAAGTGAAAAAAAAGTTGAAAAGGGTATAGAGAAAATGGTCTCTCAGGCACAAAAAGAAATGATGCTTAAAATCAATGACATTAGAGGAGACACAAATAAAAGAATAGATGAGCTTAGAAAAAGATGGAAGCAAAAGATGCCCACCATAGGAGAGAAATGGAATACATGAAACAGATACAAAAAGAGATCCAGGAGATTAAAACCTCCACTGAAAGTGTATGCAACAGATTAAAAAAAGGAAAGGATAGAATTTCAGATCTTAAACAAAATTGCAGCTAGTGATCATGAAAAGAAAGATATCCTAAAAATAACAAGAGACCATGAGAAATCAATCAAACAGCTACAAAACAAAGCAAAGAAGAATGGTGCAAGATTGATTGTGGTCAATGAGCCATGCGATAGCTGTAGCCAGCACAAATGTCATAATAATCATAAATATATATGCACTTAATATGGGAGCATCCAACTATAAAAGACAGGTATTGGTAGACATGGAAAATCAAATAAGCAATAACACAATTTTAACTGAAGACTTCAATACCCCATTGTCACTGAGAGACAGAAAATCAACTAGACAGAAACTCAGCAAAGAAATATTAGGGCTGAACCAAATCTAGACTTAGTAGGACCAAATGGATTGAAGCAAATGGACTTAATAGGAAGAAGCCATAACCCAAAGCCCCATGCCAGTGGCCCAGAGAGATCCAGCAAGTTCATTATGGGCCCAGAGAAGAAGCCATCAAGAGGTCCCACTGCCATCAAGGGAGCATCAGTGAACCATTGCTCCATGCCTTTCCACCACTCCAGGAACACTAGATTGGAGGAACCCAGGTGCCCAGTCCAGTCACCTACACCTAGGAACTGGCAGTAAATGCGGAAAGTACCCTTGATGCAACAACAGACTGCTCAGAGAAACACAAGAAAATGTCAAGATGAAGGAGCAAAATACAATCTCAGACCTCCAGCCCACACAGAACAAGTTCAGGAGACATGGACTGAAAAGATAACAACTGAAGTAAAGAAGCAAGTTAGTTCTTGTGTTTTGTTTGGTTAATTTTGCATGCCTATGTCTGATGATCTGGACAGCTATTCTGAAGATAACAGGATTCATTATAGTAACCATTGCTGATTTTCTATTATCTTGTTTTGAAGACCTGTACTGCTTTCATTGTTTTGCGCTGATTGGTTTTATTCTGTTTTGCTTGCTTTTATTATGTCTGATGCTATGGGCAGCTGTTTTGAAGATGATAGGAGGCGTTGTGGTAACCATTGCTATTATCCTATTATCTTGTTTTGCAGTCCTGTATCACTTTCATTATTTTGTTTTGATTGGTTTTATTCTGTTTTGTTTGATTTTATTATGTTCAATGGTATGGACAGCTGTTTTGAAGATAACAAGATATATTATGGTAGCCATTGTTGATTTCCTATTATCTGGTTTTCAAGTCCTGTATCAGTTTGATTGTTTTGTTTTCATTGGTTTTATTCCGTTTTGTTCAATTATATTGTATCTGATGGTATGGGCAGCTATTTTGAAGATGACAAGAGGCATTGTGGTATCTATTGATTTCCTGTTACCTTGTTTTGAAGTCCTGTATCACTTTCATTGTTTAGTTTTGATTGGCTTTATTCTGTTTTATTTTGTTTGGTTTTATTCTTTAAAAAAAAAGAGTGCCTTCTCACTGTGTGATCACATGATAGAAGGAATCTCTTCTTGGTTTCTTTTAGAATGTGCCAATCCCATTCATGTGGGTTGATAGTCTGATCTCCTCTCAATACTTCATACATACCATCACCTACCATCAGGGATTAGAATTTCAACATATGAAGTTTGGAGGCAAACAAGCATCCAGGCTTTAGCAGGTAGATTTGTACTTTCCATTTTATAGAAAAAAAGTATCAGAAAAGATAAATGAATTGCACAATTTACTAAATGATAAAGATATTTTATACTCAGTTCTTTCCAACTGTAAAATCTTTTCATATATTGACTACTACTAATTTCATGGTTCCCTTTTCCAAACATGTGTGTTGAAAACATAGACTCTACTTCAATTAATTTCTTCATAAAATGATGAATTTGGAAAAGATGATTTCTAATATACCATTTAATTTCAGTATTTTTGCCTATTCTGAGAGGTTATCACTGAATTGCTTAATATAGATTTATATTTGATTACAACTTTGAAACATTGATTAGTGGAGCTCACAGAGGCAATTAACCAAGTAGGAAAAGTACTCAATGAAAGTGACTGACAAATACTGCAATAAAAAAACTTTGGTAGAACTCAGAAGGTCTAAATGAGGCTCCTATTCCCTTACTGGCAAACTGCAGATAAGAGAATGCTTGGTGCAATGTCCACACTGCTCCCTAACTGCAGACAGGAAAACTAACATAGATAAAGAAAAGGGGCCGCATTTTTTCACTTCACATGCAGACATTCTACCTACAGTAATGGGGCCCAGTGGACATGGAACTTTCATGGATAAGGCATTCTCCCTGGGAAGAACTGATGCTCAGGAGTTAGAGAAAAAAAAAGGGAGCTTTTTCCCCAAACTCTCCCCTACCTTGAAAGAGAGGATAGAAATCCTATCTGTTGGCTGAGGTAGAAGCACAGAAGGTCATAAATATTTTCTCAGTTTCTTGACATTTCCCAATTTTTTTTCAAACCCCCAGCCAAGTTCAGGAAAAATCATGTCCTGTATAAAAGGAGGTCAGTAGTTTATGAGGTGACTCCTAAACTACATATGTATTTTTTCTTCACTTACACTGGTTGTGCTTCTGCTACATTCTAAGACAATGAGACGAACAATTCTTCTGTTCTTCCAAAGCCTTTTAAATAGATTACAAAAGGATTTTTAAGTTAATATCCTACAGTCTGGCTTCAAAATTCATCCTCTCTGGCATTTCCCCTTTCCAGGCATTCTGTCATAGTACCAAGCAAATCTCTTCAGATATCTTCAGCAAGCTCATACAATACAATGAAATATTCTGTCTCCAAAATTGTATTATTTTGTTGTAAATCATCAGCCCGAACTCCACTCTCTCTAATTTTGTATATTAAAGATTTTTACCCCTCTAACTTTGTATTTTGCTCAATATGAGGTCACAGTTTTCCCTCTCTGCTAAAGGTTTGCTTTCTTCACAGAAAATATTTGAATCTATCACGTGGGGTGATCCTAACTTCATTTACCATCTCTGAACTCACTCCAATCTGGCTTCTGTCTTAAACTAAAACCTCTCTATGTGGTCACTATTGACCTCCATATTATTAAATGCAAAGGACAATTTTCAATTCTTATCGCATATAACCTTCCGGAAATATTTGAAGCTGGAGTCAACTTTCTATTTGCAACATCCACATACCAGGGAAACCAATCTTTAAGAAATCTGACATCTATATTCCTTTGGTTTTCCTCTGAACCCTTCCTATTTGTCACCTTGAAGAGAGGTTCATCTTTATCTATCTGAACTTTCAGTGTAGAGTTCCAGGAACTAGGATTCTATGCTCCTTTTCCTACTGTATAATCTTTTTCTAAGCAACATCATTTATGCCTGTGACTTGATTTCTGACTTGTAAATAATGCAGCCATAAGTTGTAAGTTTATTTCTCAAGTATAAAGTTCTCATCAGAACTTCTGACTCATATATTGTTACTATTTGGCTTATCTACTTACACACTGCAAAGGTTCCTCAAAGTTAAGATCGAATTTATGATCTTTCCCCAAGCTTCTTCTCTACAATGTTCCCTGTCTCAGTGAATTACACCCATGCCCATCGGTTCAATTACTTAATTCAGAAACCAAAGATTAATCTTGGATACTTTTAACACTCTCACCTCTAGTCTGTAATCAAGTCCTGTCAACTGTTCTTTAAAATATTTAACATTTATCTATTTAACACCCTACTGCAAGCGTCTTACTTCTCTCATCTATATTATTTCAGTAGTCACTGGATTTGTTTTTCAGTTCTCTTCCTGTATTTCCATCTTGTCATGTTTTTGTAGTAAATTTTTCAGAAACAAATTCGATCCCATTACCTCACTGTTTAAGTCCTTCCAGTGGCTTTATAGCAGTCTAAATCCCCCAAATACAGTAGGTACCATGGTTCCTGCAGCCCCACAGAGCCTTTCCAGTTCCTCTCTTTCAGTTTCATCTCATGTCATGTCTCTTTTCATTCCACCTGCACTGGCTTGTTCATGTCCTTGGAATCTCAGGCTCTCTCTGTGACAGTTTCTCTGTTTTAAAAGCTCTCTCTCTCTGTCTCTGTCTCTGTCTCTATCTCTCTCTCTGTCTCTGTCTCTGTCTCTGTCTCTCTCTGTCTCTTTTTAAGACTATAATTAAATTCTGTTATTCTTGCAGATCGAAGTTCATTGTGCTCCCTAAGGAGTGTCTTCCCTGATGCTGGTTCTTTTGTTTAAACCTCTCACATCATAAATGTTTCATTCCTTTTGAACACTTATTCATATGGCAAAGTATGTATTTATTGGGTCATTATTTAATTTAGGTCAGTCTCTTTGAGCTATAAGTTTGCTCAGTGAATCTAGAACAATTCCTGGTACCTTATATGTATTCAATAAATGTTTGCTGAATGTGTGAATGAATGAAGAAGTGTTGCATTCTGATGCCTAGTTCCCCTGGAGCATGTGTCCTAGACTAGAATAGGTGGCAATAGAATAATACATGCCACTCCTTCAGCATTTCCAAAGGTGAATTAACATTATTTGTCACCTTCCAGTTTTGATTTTCTCAGTTCCAATACGTTGATTCAACATATGTAGAAGCAAACTCACAACCAGACAATTTAAAACTAATGTAACTCTTCCAGTAAAAGAATTTTCCAAACAAAAATAAGAGAAAAAAAGCCCACAAAAGAAATATTGCTTTCAGAGTTATGTGGACCAATAATCAGTTCCTTTTATTTCTCTGGAGTTTATAACCTGGAAAATAAAGTGCATTTGGGATAAATTTCCATAAATAAGTAATAAGTGTCCCTATTCATTCCCTATGTAGGAAAGCAAACTCTATGTTTGTGTGTAATCTTATTCAAAGTAAGACATTTGAGATAAACTTGAATTCCTATGAAATTATTACATCATCCTTGTTTAAGTCCCAAGGCTGTCTTCTTACCCTTAAAACTCATTTACATAATTCAAGTTACTCTATTTTCTTTTTCCATGTGTGTTCCTGGAGCATCAGTGAAGTTTCTCTTTATTGATCACAGGTGCCAATTTTTTTGTGGCCATGGGCACCTCTCTGAGCATCACTGAAGGGAAGGGCAGGCTTCCTCACATGTGCTATCTGATTTTCCAATGCTTTCTCCTCCCCTCCAGAGTTCCCAGGGTTCTTTTATTTGTGCCAAATTTGTCTGCTTTCACTGCCTTTTAGCTGGAATAGCTTTTGGCTCAAGAATCCAATTTTGTAAGGAATGGAAAGGCTCAGTTTTTGTCCATTAGAGTCTTCACTATCTTCACTGTTGCTCATTCTGAGTAATGTGTCTGTAGTTAGGTGTCCACTGAGGACTGGTACACCATTTGCCATGTTGTCGTTCATTAATGCTTTGCTTTTCATCTCTCTAAAGTTATTCGGAAAGCTGTTCCCACAAGAAATGTCTGGAGTTCTATTTTCTTTCTTTCAAGTATGTCCTGCAGAAGTCTTAAAAAATAAACCATTTCTTCAGATCATTGTTTTTTACTACCAAAGATAGGAAAGACACTGTTCATGTATCATATTATCTACATTTTTCTTGCAGATTGGATCTAGAATGTCCACCACATGCTTCATGAGCTCACAGGAAGTCTTTTTGGAAGCTGGTTAAATGAAGAGAGGGATACAGTTGACTTGCTATGGGGAGTTGGGCCCTGGTTGAGAGAGGAGGGTCACTGAGGGTGTGACCTGGGAGGGTACAAACCCTTCCCTGCTTCTCAATTCTCTCTCTGCTCTGGCTGCCATGATATGTGCAGATTTCTCCTGCTGTTCCACTCTGCCATGCTCCTCTGTCTTACAGTCAACTGGCCATGCACTGTAGCAATAAGCCAAAATATACCTCTCTTTTAAGTTGTGGGTGTCAAATACTGTGTCTCAGTGACCAGCAAAATGACAAAGACACTTTCCTTTAATAATATACATCTCCAGACTTGCTTTAATGGGCTCTGTGGTGAGAAATAGGTTGTCACAGATGCCTCTTATTCGTTTATTATATAAATGAAAAACCTTATACCAGTTTGAGAACACACAGGGTGAGGTATTAAGTACACAGGAATCTGTGCCTAACAGGATAAATTTAAGAGCCACCAGATGCCATACATGGATGACACAGTTGATAAGAACTATTTAAAGTACCTAAATATGAAATGCTGGTGCCCTAAATTTGTCATGGATTTTAAGTGCCAGAGTGCAAAACCAGCTCTGCCCACAGTATGAACCATCTCAACCTATAGTATGGTAGTCAATGTCTGGAGCTAGTTAGGCCTATAGCACTACAGCTGTCTATATTGAGTGTAAAACGTTTGATTTTCCCATTGGGTATTTTGATCCCAAAATGTTAGTGCCTGAACCTGTACCCAATGGACTGCATGTGGCACGTCAGTAGGATGTGCTGGTAACCTTATTTCCTTTGGGGTTTTGGCAGGTGGAGGATACATGTAGAAATTGCAAGGAAAAAATAAAACTGAATCCAAATCTTACTAATTTTTGTGTAAGTCCAATTATTGCCAAAAGACTGGAAAAAATATGCTTTTTCCAAGACGCGTGTGGAGACCCAGATTAGCTGTTTTTTTTTTTCTTGAAAGTATGGAATAAGCAAATACAGATCAAATGAGTAAAAGCATAGGCTATTTAGAGCCTTTGGTAGATAACAAAGCAGTTATCTACCATTGTGCATTTTTGGAGACATGCAAATGCAGAAAAGTGAAAAAGTGTTATAATGGAAGAAAGGGAAGGTCTTAAGTGTGCTCTGATTGGCAGCCTTAGCAGGGTAAGCTCTACGCAGGTCAGCTTGGAATAGGGCATCCTATGTGACTGGTAGGGGTGTGTGCTTGACTTTCTCTAAATTGCAAGTAGTGGTGCAAGTTAAGAAAGTTGTCAGTTATTAGTCAAATCCTGGATATTTAGTGCCAATTATTATGGAGCATATTGTTTGACTTCCTAGATTATTCCTAGAGATAGCAATCTGACTTTCTATAGGTCTGACTGATAGCAGCAAAGTGACTGGTTATTACATATAAGTGTAACAGTTAAGAGTATCATCTTGGTTGGTTTGGAGGCCATCTAGGGAATTAGTAAAGCACACTTGTGGGTGTGTCTGGGTGGGTCATGAAGGTCTGATCTTGAATATTCTATATGGTACTTGATCTCTTCCTCTCTAGCAGTGCTCCCATGTTCTACTTTCCAGTACCATAATCTAAGCATCTGTGCTCTCACATGCCCTTCTTTCATGGTGTTACTGCCTTGGAGTCAGCTGACCACAAGCCAAATTAGCTTGCTCAACTTTTTGTCCCAGTGAAATGACTAATAAAAGGATACTGATACAAGGGGTTGGTTGCTGGCAAGGTTGCTGTAGGTTGAGGTTCAGAGTTTTGTTTTTATATATAATCTAGGTTTTATTGGTTTGTATATTCAATCTCTTAGGAATTGAGGAAAGCCAGAAAGAAGAGAGAGTGTGCCCTTTATCTGCTGTCTAATACATTCTGAGAAGATGTAACTTTTAATGGCAAAGGTTACATGTGAGGGAAGGAACATAGGAAGGGTCCCCTTGCCCTCTATGAAAATTCCTGTTGAGAATCTATTCCCTCGGTAATAAAGAAATACAATATATGAATACGAATGGATTTCAAATGAAATAATGTATGTAACACAGAGAGGATTTCTATATGAAACAACTTTCTTCATGAAAAGTAGCTGGTGTTTGGATGAAAAGTTTCTACAAACCATTGTGAGCCTAGCAAAGGGAGGCAGGGAGAGACCAAAATGCAGAAAGAGCCTGAGAGATGTGACTTAATCCATCAAAGCTGTGTATTATTCAGAGAGACACAAGAAATGCTGTTGCTAATTTTGCCTTTGAAGTGCCTTGGTTTAGATGTTAATACAATGAGTACAGTGAGGTACTAGTGAAACCCTTTAGCTTCGTTGTTGATTTGTGCTTCTGATCATTCTGTTGATGGGCTGGCTTTAGCAGAGTGTGCCCTGGTTAATATTCGCTGTGATTGATTTTATATTATGACCTTGGTTTCTGTGGGCTGATGGCAGAGAAAATGAAAGATATTTAAGAGACTAGCCAAAATATCTATATAGCACCTATGAAAAATGGAACTCCAAATGCCCTAACATCCATTCTAATTTGCCTGTTTTACCTGGTATTAATTGCTTCCTGGCATTGCTCCTTAAAATGAACCTTTAAATTTCATATCCTGTTCACTTAGAAGTCCAGTGCTTTAACCCTTTTCATTGTATAGAAGTGGACACATTTTCATTTGCCTTTCTGGGTTACCCTAAAGACAGTTCAATTAACCTCCAAGCAGTAGGTTTGACAATTCTAACTTTGTATCCAACCATTTTCTTCAGTTTCCTATTTTAATGGGCTCTTTGTGGCAAGACCAGAGATTTTCATGATTCATTTATTACCTAAATCAAATCAAGCAATGGGAGATTGTGCAAGAGTCTTTTGTAGTTTTATTATTTTTAGAACTAGTTTTTAAACTTTAATTTTAAAAGAAAGATTTCCTTGTTAATAACCTATTGTCTCTTTTGCTGGAGATTCATTTACCTGGCAAACATTTTCCACTCATCTTGTTATTCTATTGAAACTTCTCTGTAGATTGAAAAGCAAGCAAGCAACCAAACAAGCAAATTAGTGCAAAGGCTTTTAGACCACCCTTTTCTATAGATGGTTTGTTTCCCCAGAGCATTTTGAAACTGCTCTACTGCCCTTCCCTCTATTTAATGAGACCTATGGGCAAACACATGATTCAGTGGAAAGTAAGAGGCAGAGTTTAAATATGCTCTGATGACAGCTGGCTTACTTGTGCGAGCCCCGTTGCAAAAGAACTTTACTAATGGTTCAAGCAGATGGACAGAGGGAAGAAAGCTGAATGTTAGAACGTGTGAGAGGCCAAAGGTCAAGGTGAATGAGCCTGGTGATTTCCTGAGGTCTGTGGGTGTTTTTGTGTTACAGCTTAAATTGAGGGTTGTTTTTAATTTGATGGATTTTTCTAAACTTAAATAGGTTCATTAAAACAAAAGCAAAAAGTAGCCTCAGCTCTTCATCCAGTGTTCAATTAAATTCTGGATTTTAGCTTCTAAGATAATACAGCATTTACTCATCAAGCATAGGCATTTATAATGCATGTTTAGGGGTATGCTTCAATCATTTATTTAGCAAATATTTTTAATAAAACACCATCTGTTGAGTTTTTAAAAATTTAACAAAGTATGTATTCTATATCCTTTTGGAATTTTTTTAAACTTAAAAAGTTTTTTTTTTTTTCCTGCTGGCATAAGGGAATTACAAAACATTTTAAATACACTGCATAAAGAATAACTACTATTTGGCTTTTTCTAGAAAATACTTTCCAGATACTTGCCAAGATTTAGATTAAAAATCCAGCTATTTTTCTATTTCTTCTGATTTTATAACTCTTATATCTTTCAGCTTTAATCAGGTTTTATTGAAGCCAAGACATTAACTAACTTTTAGTCTGACAATCAAGTCCTTTAAAGTTGGTCATAAATTTAAAAGGAAGATTGTTTTTGTTCCAAAAAAGAGATTATTTTGAAAGCTAAAATATATGCACCACTTATGGAAAGAAACACAGTAATGCTTTGTCACAAAGATTACCTTCCATATTTCTCTGATTCTGGGAATAGAGCAAGTCTCAGAAAAAAGTGGAGAAAGGTGGTCTACCAGCTACACAGGTACCTTGCCTTTCTTCCCACGGGGTCACCATTGGCACTGAGAGTGGCCTTGGGGTCAATATTTGTTTATTTAAAAATAAAATATAAATGATTTGAAACCAAAAATTTAAGGGTGTGTAAAATATTAATACAGCAATTAGTTGTATTGTTTATCACCTTGATTTCCAAACTTTTCAGACTGAAATTCATGTGGGAGTCATAAAAAGTGACCTGAATTGGCCATTAAAAAAATACCTCAAATCACAATTAGCAGGTCTTTCTTTGCAGTTTTCATGCATACACAGAGGTACTGTTTGTGTTTCCATTTCAGGAGTAATTCAGCATGATCAACTATATTTTTTAAATGAGCACACAAGTAGAGGTTGAGGTCATTTAAAACCCAACAAATTCAAAATTCAAAGTAACTTCCTTTCCATAAGTGATTGACTTTTCTTTATATATATATATATATATGTATATATATATATATATATATATATATATATATATATATAGGTTTCTGGTGATCTATGACAGGAGGTCTTCGAAGGTTATAATTCATTGTTAAAGAAGTTCTTTAAATGATGGAAGGGTCCCTAAAAAGAAACTGGAGAAGCAAACTTTAACACATACAGAGGGAAATGTTTACTTCTTTTTCATTAAATCCTCATCAAGAGACATTGACTGGAATTTAAAAAAAATTATTTTATAAGTGACATACACAAAGAAAAAAATGTCAGTTTTATGGAAACAATTCATTTTCCCAAATGACTTTAGCCTAATGGTCCATTTTTTGAATAATGAGGATACTTCATTGAGGAGCTAAGATACCAAAAACAAAAAAATGCCAGTAGACTTTACTCGACTGTATAAATTTAATTTCCTTATAACATAATTAAAATATGGTTTAATATATAATACAAAATATATGCTTTTAACCATTGTCTATTCATTGTGGGTGGGTTTTTACAGTTTTTAGTTGTTGCCTTTTAACACTTTTGGAAAACATATGCCCAGAAAATTTTTCTTTCAGAGTGATAAGTCATGTTGAAGCAAGGCAGCTTGGGGCCCAAAGGGAACAGCAGGCATGGCTCCTCCCAGAGCTCCATCATGGACTCTATTTGTGAGTTTGGACAAAAATATTTTTCTTTTTCCTTTTTTTTCTTTCTTTCTTCTTCCTTTTTCTTTCTTTTTGGAGACAGGGTCTCACTGGTCTTGAACTTCTGCCTCAGTCTCTCAAGTTCCCAAGTACTGGAATCACAGGAGTGCACCACCACTTCTGGGGAAATTTGTTAATCTGAGTCTTTATTTCATTATTTATAATATATCTAATTTACAGGGTAGTCCGAGTCTTAACTAAAGATGATACATGCAAATCAGGAATTTTGTGCAATAAATAAGAGTTTTCTTCCACTTTAATGGATAAAGAAAATGTAGTACTACATATACACACATCAGAGTACTACTCAGACATAAAGAATAATAAACTTGAATCACGTGAGAAAATGGATAGATCTTGAAATCACAATGCTAAGTAAAACAAATCAGATACAGAAGAATAACTGTCACATAGTTTCTTTTATATGAAAAACCTAAAATATAAATAATTTTAAAACCAAAATAAAAGAGAGATGATAGGATACAGATAGACTGAAGCACAAAACAGCTGGCGAATGGCTTTAACACAGGTCTGCTCCATTCTAAAGCTTGTGCTGTTAAACATGGAATTCACTGTGGAAAAAGATTGCCTCTATGAGGTCACAAATGACACATAGATTAGTACTGATGCTGGGGATCAAGAAATAAGAGAATAGATGTCTAACAGTTTTGTAACTCTGTAGATCTGTAATGAACCTGTTTGGAAACAACAAAAAACTGTAAGTGTCTAGGCATGATACATGGACACTAAACAGAAAAAAGTCATTTAACAAAAAGGAATGGATATAGCTCAAAAAACAGAATGTCTGTTAATGTATCCATAATTAAGTTATTCTGATGCTTGCATTAGTAAGCATTTTTCTCTAATATTCATTTTTCTCTAAATTTCAGTAACAATATAACTAAGGTTTTTTTTTTTCATTTATTCAAATTCTACAGACGGTTCTTTGGGTGATCACCCAGAGATCTAGTTATTTCATTCTGAGGGCTCTGTCACCTCAGTGTATATGAGTTGCTGAATGATTTTCCAGGATAATTGAATTTTTCACTCTCAACCCACCAGCGAGAACTAGGAAGATATGCCCTGCCTAACCGTAAGGGTAGAACTGCATTTGTACCACCAATCTGTGTAATCTGTGCTTAGGACAATCAGTAGGCTTTCTATTTCTATAAGCTATGACTCTCAGCTAGTAGATAAGTGTCATTTTCATTTAAAAACCATTTATAAGTTTTATGCATCAAAATACTTAAATGATTTAAATGGGAGAGGTTATCTGGAAGTGACTTTTGAAAACTGAATATTCACTGATCTGCAATAGGCAGGGATTACAAGATAGTTTCTCTGCTCTGTTTCCGGCAATAGAAGGTGATTTTACAATGATAGATCCATAAAACAAAAGGGAATTAAAAACTCTTTCTTTATTCTGCCATAGTGGCTCAGTGGATCTAAGTTTGAGAGAGAGAGATTGCTCCTTTATTATTGGACTGCTGAACAGTAGAATAAGTGAAAAGAGGTGTGTGAGGTGCACACATTTTCTCAGAGTCCTTCTACAACATGACCTCCACCCTCTTGTAGTTGAACAATACTGGCAGGTGACCTATGACTTTGTAGTGATATAAACAAGTAATACCAGCTAAACAGTGTCAGTAACCCAGAATGCCAAACCAACTCATGACTACTTTAAAAGAGATAATACATTTTGCAACACACACACACACACACACACACACACACACACACATTTACATTCTTATGTAAATAAAGGTATTTTGGTCTGAATTTGTAAAATGATTGCTCATGCCATTCCTTGGGAGATCAGTTCATTCTAAAGAAAGCAAAATTTACTTCTCTTACAAATATAAAGCAGGCACAAAAGAGGATATTGAAAACTTCCTGGTAGTCTAAACCAATTGCTTCCTGGCCTTGGATTTTTGTTTTTAAAAGATCAAGTGCTGCATTTACTAAAGTAGTAAGTGGACTGAAAGGATGGTTATTTCAAAAACTTTCAACCAAACACATTTATTGAGTACTCACTAGCTATGAGCCAAAAACATAAAAATAAATAAACACATAAAGGAGTAAATCAACTAACTGAACAAGCAACCAAACCACACTTGAGGTTTTTAAATTTGCTTCTTAATTTGTTGGCATCTAAATATATATACTATGTGGAGATTTTTATTTGTGGTTTTACTTTCAAAGAGCCTTCTTCCTAACACATATCTATCTCTATGAGGCATTTCTGAAAAACAAAACAAAACAAAACAGTTGCATCCTCAATCATTTGTAAACCATAATTTCCTGATTCAGTAGTCTGGGTTGGAGGATTGAAATCAATGTTTTTAAAACATTTTCTGGGTGATTTACATACATACCTATTGTCTACACGATGAATTTAGAGCATTCCAAAGTGGGTGGCATTCAGAAATCTTAGAGATGCAACTACTTACAGGAACAGAAACAGTTTATGACCACTATTTCACAAAAGGATTTCTTTTTTTTTTTAAAAAAATCTTACAGTATTGAGGATTAAACTCATGACTTTTGCACCAAGCTATACTTATTCCCCCCTCTCCCCCTCACCATCACTTTATTTTGTGACACAATCTCACTAAATTGCTAGATTTTCTAGATTAGGCTTGAATTTTTAGTCCTCTTGCTTCAGCCTCCCAGAGTACTGTGATTACAGTCGTGCACCACCATGCCTGGCTCAAAAGAACTGCTGTTAGGCAGCCACAATTTTGGCAGGTTACATTCTATCCAGGACATCTGACTGTTACCTCCCTTGAAGGATGCTTGGGTTAAGGTTCTGGGAAGCACTGATTGTGGTTTGCATTCTTGGCTCATCTATCTCATAACTATATGATCTTGGGCAAGCTTTGCATTTTGAGCTATGCTGGTAGTTGACTTCCCTGAAAAAGGAGCTCATTTTCTCCATGTGGTACCCCACTAGTGAGGGTATTTATAAGAAAACACCCTAGTTAGTGCCTGGAACTTAATAAATATGGTTTTTATTTCATTGAAAGTAAAACCAAAGAGCCTCCACAGCCTGTGTCCCCTCTTCCATTACCTCAAGCTCATCTGTTGCTCTTTCCTTGGCTGTCTTCCTGTTGGGTGCTGCTGTGTCTCCAGCACACTCCAGCTCCAGCTGTTGCACCTGTCCAGCTCTGCCTGAAGAGCATTTCCCTCAGGGAGCTTTAGCCTTGCTCTCTCCCTCCCTTCCTGGCCTCTGTTCTCCCTGAGACCATCTCTTACCTTCCTGATTTAAGTTGAAACCGCTCCTTTCACTCATGATTTCACATTCCTACACATATCATCGTCTACTATACTCTAGATTTTATTGAGTTTGTTTATTCGTTATCTCTCTACCATCCAGGCTGACATAGTTTCTGTTTGTTTCAGGATTACTTTTTAATTTCTAAAAGCACTACTAACAATTCCTGGCAGACACTAAGTGTTTAGTAAATTCTGATTAAATAAATCATTGTGCACAATGGTGAGTCAACCTTTGAGCCATACCTGGGTAGTGTGGGGAGGAAGATGATTATTAGGACAGAGGGAGAGTGTGCCCAGCCTGTCTCTAGTTTTGCTTTCAGACTGTACTGGGTCTGGAACTTCTGTATTAGATTAGGTGGACAAAATCACCACATTGTCCCTGTGAACACCCCAACCTCCCAAAGACATTAGAAGTGGAGAAACTCTGGATTGTTCTAGACAAGCTCCCTTCCTTCTCCGTTTGGAATCACCTCCTCAAGGGTAATTTACAGAAAGGAGAATTGAGCAAAGTTTGAAAGTATGAATATAGAGACATCTGTTTGTTGATCATGATAGCTAACTGGTAAACTCGATTTATAACTCTCACCGGTAAATTTCTATAGTTTTCCATAGTTTTCCCTGTGAGTCACTTCAGTAAATTTTACAGTGTTCCTTAGATCCACAAAGGGAGAAAATTTTCATGTCTGCCTCTGCAGTTTTCTCGGTGCTGCAGACAAAGGCATGTGACTTCCTTCCTTTTATCATGCCCAGAGCAAGAATCTCACTCCTTGTGAAGAAAGGGATAATCAAACAAAGAATTATCCCAATCTTCTCATTCTTCCATTAAAAAAAGTATTTCCTTAATGTAGTTAAAATAAATCTGGGAATTATCGTTTATGACAGAAATGTCAATTTTGTGAAAAAATGTCGGTTTTACCAGATGCTTCTGGTCTTGGCTGCCTAATCCAATTGCTCTCTCAACAGCTGCAAGCCCTTTGTGGGACCCCACACCTCCTCCCATGTGGTGTCTCTATCAGTTGGAGCCCAATTGGTGCCTGCTGTAGCTGCTAAACTTTAGGCAAATAAAATAGCAGGGCTGAGTCATGAACAAGTTAAAAAAAAAAAAGAAAAAAGAAAAACTTTCTTTTCTGCCTGTAAATTGTAGTATCATAATCATACTATTAAATGCTCTAAGAAAGATGAATGCAGGGATTTGGAAGATAATTTGTTTTCAGTTGGAGAACCCAAGGATATTGCTGGACAAAGAAGAGAACTTACCCAGGGAAGTTGTACCACAAGTTCTGCATACAAAATTCAGTTAAATATATTTTATTTAATCTTCACATGCCTTGTGAGCACTGGAGCCCATTTTACAAAACAAACAAACAAACAAAAAAACAAAACAAAAACAAAGCAATATTCAGAAAAGTCAACTAAGTTATTCAAAGTCACACTTCCAATAAGGGAACACCTAGATTTTCCTACGACTGATTGATTCTGAAGTCTGCATTCTCACTGGTCTATCATGCTTTTCTGCTCCTTGCCTAGCTAAAATCTGAGGAACATAACAAACACACAACTATACTCCCTTCTTTTGAGTATTTCCAAATTACAAAATCCAAATAAATACTGTCATTGAAAATATCCATGATGGAAATTCGTATAACTACAAAAGGATCTGATATTTGCCCAGATTTTATCTTGAGAATTTCAAAATCCCCGGAATCAGAGTCCATGCTGTAAATCTTTTCTCTAGTGCTGCTACAGAGCTTGTATGGAACAGCCTTGTGTGGTTGCTTCAGTAAACCTCGATCTTTCATTGCATGATGAGCTCTTGCAAGCAAGCTAAAAACACTCAAATTCAAACTGTGGAATAATTGTAAATTATTTCATCATGACTGTTGGAAGTTGAAAATGTGTAAATGTTTAGTCCAGCAGCCTTTTGCACTAGATTAGAATTTGACTGGGGCTTCCCTTTAGAATCAGTCTTAGGGTACATCATGGTGATTAAAAACAAGGAATTTGGAGATGGACTTCCCTGGCTTGAATCTTTGGTGGTACCATTTATTAGAGCCCAGTGTTTTCCTTCTGTCTACCTCTGTTTCTTTATATGGTGATGGTGCCACCTGCAACATGAAGTTAGGTATGGTAAAATGTGAAATCATGATGGGCAAATGCTTAGAACAGTGACACTTCATAAGAATTTAAGTGTTGGCTAGTGCTACACATAACAAATTTTCTTATAGTATGAGTTCTTTTATTTAAGGACTTAATGGGATTTTGCCTCAATTTTCATATTTTAGTTTACTTAGTTTATCAGAATTGGTGATGCTCCACGTGATACATTTTCAAATTTGAAATTTACCGTCAAGAGAGGAGATGTTTCTATTTTCCAGGAAAGACGATGATTCAGGGTCTAGCAGCAATAAATTGAATGAATGCGGAGTTTTGAACTTGATTGTTTTTGAGGAACAACACTGGATTTGTAGATCTGAAGTATTAGTTCAAAAAATAGTCATATTACTTTATAGTCATACCTCATAAAGAATGATCTCTTTGACTTATTTCATGAGATTTCCCACTCCATTCATGATCTCATGAACATATTGCGATCTCTCCAAGATGCCAGATGTTGCTCTGAATTAAACACAAGCTCCAGAATGTTTGAAGTTCATTTCATCTGTAATTGCTATCAGAAACCCCAGGCATTGAAAGTAGGCTTTACATTTGATACCATCTGAAAGAGATGAATAATCTTTAACCAATCACCCTTTTCTAAGTGGCTTACACTCAACAGGATTTACAGTTCCAAAAAACAATTTTAAACTTCCTCTACCCTTAATTTACTTTAGAATGCAACTGAATCAGGCAGAGACAAGATGATTTTTTTTTCATACAGAGGTATGCTTTGTTTTCGAATTTGTATAGCAATTGTGTTAATAACTAAAGTTTCATAAAATCTTAAGCAAATTTTGCAATTCTATAAGACAGTGAAATACAAGTGTTAGAATTTTTGAGATTAAAAATTGCTTGGTGGCATAACCAATTTTTGGGTATTCCCTGAGGCCCTCTCCTCTGGGGCAAAAAAAAGGCTTAAGGAATGGCAATGTAATATATTGTTGCTACATTATGGTTCTTTAGTTACACTACTCAAAAAAATTAAGGAACAAATTCTCTTTTGACATTTTTTTTAGTTTCCTGTTTCAATTACCTTCTTTACCTCTTACCATCTCCTCCTCTGCTTTTTCAGTAATCTTCCTTTCTCTTGCTCCTTGTCTTTTCCTTAATTTTTTTTTGTTAGTACATGTTTGCAGTACACAACAATTACACTTACTGTGAGGAAATGGCACATGTACATAACACATCTTAATTCTTTTCTCATCCACTTTCCCTCCCATCCCTCTCTGCTCCTTCCATCTCTTGGTGCATTTCCCATTTGTAAAAGCTCTATTTCCATTTTTTCTTTCAATTCTTTCTTTTTCATACTCTTTTAGTCACCTCTCTCCTGCTCCATCTCCTGTTCCCTTGTCTTTGCTGATCTTTATCTATCACTTTCATATCTCACTAGGTGGAGGATTTAGTTATTCTCATGGTGCCACAGTCTTTAGGACAACATATTCTCTCTCAAACCCATGCATGTGTCAATACACTGTTGATGATGACTAAATACCAGTTAAGTGTGCTTGGTTTTTTAGCATGGTGATGATAGTTCATGGATTCCATAAATTCATAAATTAGGAATATTTTCTTGTGGAATTTAGAACTGTCAATGACAAAATGCCAAAGGAAGAATTAAATGTCTTAGAACATTAGGCCTAGAGGCCTGTGCCATTGAGAGGAAAGAAAGTAGGTTTAACTGAAGTCCTTCCCTGAATTCACTGAGTCATTCTATGAGTATGCAGTGTGTATGTATGCATGTAATTGGCTGCTGTGGGGATATAAATGCATCCTTTGCTAACAAAAGCATTTCCATTGTTGTGGTTTTAAGAAACAGGTACTCTAGGAACTTTATTTGTTAGGAAAAGAATAGTGAGGTCAAACTGAACTTCCTATATAGTTTGAATAAAAAAATTGAAATAACCTGATTTTTGTTTGGAAGTTTTGAAATTGGAGACTATATGAAGGATGCTATTATAGTATTTTAACCTACATGTATATATGTATGCATGTATTTGTAATCATGAAAAACTATTATTACCCTAAAATTTCCTTTCATTTTTGCATGAGGACTATGACAGGTCCTTTCAGGTATTACAGAAAGGCAATGCAAATATTTTCTAACATAGTAATAGAACTCAGGTGTTAAATTTAAGTGTACATGTTTTAGCATGAATAATAAATCCAGCCACAGAAAGGAAAAGAACTTACTTCAAAATGGAATTTTAGGCTTTATTTATACAGAGGGTTTTTTCAAAGTAATGCCATTAAGAAAATTATTTCTTTCCACTTCCCTTTAAGTAACTAAACTACAGAAAGTGTCCACATCATGGGTATATGATGTCTTTTTATCAGAGACTTATTTTCTTGTCAATAGTTTTACTTCTGGTTTAATCTTTTGATGTGACAGTCTTCAAATTAAATCATAGACAGTGGTTTTCATTTTCTTACTTCAACATGACACACATATTTCTAACTCTCAAGTGATTGCCAAAAAATGCTTAATTCCTTAAATTGACTGTTTGAAGCGACACAGTAGATTAGTCTCCGAAATGGTGTCTATGGTTAAAGTTCACCTTGAAGTGCATTTGAAGTAGTTGATTTGTGTTTAAAGAACTAAAACTATAAAATTTTTGGTGTCTCAAGCTTTCTGACTCCAAATTTAGTTGTTTTCCTTTAATACTAGAAAAATTAAAAATTTTAAAAGTTGGCTGTTAGTGTGTATAATTGTAGCCTCCATCCCTTCTGTTTCTGGAAATGAAAGGAATGTTTAAAGTATTCCTGTTTTATAACATAAGAGGCAACCAGCATTTACAGCTCTATATACTCCTCCAGCTGAAACCTCAGACCTGGCCTGCAGGTTTCTCCCAGACGATTTTCATTTTCATAACATTCACATCCAATAAACTGCACAAAACATAGTGTGAGAGAAAAAAGGGGGACAGGAAATGGCTCTGTTGCATGGTTATTACATCCTATTGCCTGTGGGTTGCTTGTTATGAGTTTTAACTATGTAAATATGACGTATATGACATCAGAATTTAATCTTAAAGCTTCTATGTGGGAGATAGAGTGTGACTTTATTGTTAGGGCTAAAATCAACTGGGTGTTGACAAGTTTCAAAAGTCACTGAGTAAAAGCTTAAAAAGAAAAAGCTCAGACTGATAAGCTGTTCTTTGATTGACAACTTTAGGCCTGACTGCCACTATTGAAAACAGTTGGACTAAAGTTTTGTGGGGAAAAAAGTGTTATTTCATAAGAAGCTATACTGGGAAATACAGGAAGATTTATAAGCTGATATATCACAAAACCCAAAGAAAAACAGGTGTGAGGTTTAGAAAACCTGGAAACTGGAAGAAAGGACACTGTCTCTGAATGATTTAATTAATATTGTAAAAGGACTTTATTCAAAGAATGCTGACTCAAGTAGAAAAATAAAACATTTCTATCCACTAGCTTTGGGTTTCAACAAATCATTTATCAACAGCTTGTGGTGAAGCAATGTAGTGTGGAGTGGGGTGGGAAGAAAGAATAAAATGCATAAGCAAAAGATCACGATGGAAAATAAATGTAGGAGGAAAAAGAATATGGTTGTTTTTTCATCTTCCTCATAGTGTAGAACCTGTTCTGGCACTGTAAAATCCATTATGGAAACAATAAAATAAATGCATTCTAAAGTAGCCATCATTGCTTGATTGAAATGTTATGATTTTCATACATGCCATATCTTATCAAATATTATCCATAAGGTAGTATTCAATTCCTGTTGTGCCAATTATCCTACTATGTGCATCATAAACTTTTATGGCTTGTTATGGAATGTCACTTGGCTATTTCTCCCTTCAAATATTGCATCATAGGATTCAGATGGAAAACATATTCTAATGTGGCAAAGTGTTAAAGAAATTTAATACCCAAGGGCTAAATGAAACTGTTATGGTTCATCTCCTGGATAAGCACAACAATTTATGAATGCAATATTCATTTCCTGAGGTGAACACAAGCAAAATCCTCATCTGAAACTTAAAACCTAGATGTTTGGCCTCTGGTAGTTTCCTCATTTAACTCATTGATGTCATATATTAAGGCCACTGGTAAGATCACATCTGGGGAGTACTCACTTTTTTGACTTTCCTAATTACTTTTACAGGGAACTCCTGGCATAATTGCAACAGCTAGGACCAGACCACAGAATCTTTGGGATCATCTTTCACTTTTCAGTATGTTGTTTAAAATGGCACAATAATTGAGTGTTTTTTTCTTGACCATGAATATTGGATCACAGTTTAGAATCTTAATTCATGGGGGAATTCATTCAGATCTGGGTTCTAGAACAGTTCATATGAAAGTATAAACTTGGCCTGTGTATGTCTAGAAGAGTCGGGAACTGAGAGAGGTTTCTTTGTCATCTTTGTGAAAAAAGAAACCCAAAAACCAGCAACAGCAGCAAAAAAGAATGACTGCCAAAACTGCAATTTTTTTCCTTCTAAGAGCTATCTTCACTATCCATTTTACTATATTAATCTGAATGAACTGAACTTATAGGAATATCCATTTGAATCTTATATATGAGTATCAGAGTAGTAGAGGGAAATCTAGGGGACCCTTCTTTTTGCTTTTAATACAAAATATTGTAATTTAATAACAAATTGCTTGTGTTTAATATTTTAGAATATTCTAGAATTCACAGAAAGTCTAGGCCACAAGGTGAAATGTTCAGATAAATGTGCGAAATTTGACTATCTGAGACTTGTAGAGTCAGGGCAAGTCTTGTTCAAAGCAAGAACTTGCGTCCTTGTTGACTCCCAAGTAGATCTAGAAATGAGACAATAATGAAAAGGAGCAAGGTGCAAGTTTTCATATAAAAACCTCCTTACCTTTTGTAAATCATCTCAGATTATGAAACCAAACCTCATGCAGAGGCGAAAGACACACTGATAAGATTCAGCATTTAGAGAGTTCATCTCTGGTAAGAAATTTACTCAGTGTGAAAAAAATTATTAAGAATAAAATGAGGCAAGTTGAAGGTATGAGAAAAATGAGTACAACAGTAATCATCAGCATTTTAGGCGATAATTGAAACAAGCACACAAAAAGGTGGAAGACAGGTTCTGGCATAAAATGAAATCCAAACCTGACATACATGTGAGGCCAGTGCAGAAAGAAGGAGGAAAGCAAAAGAGGTGAGAAATCAGCCTTTTCTGGAGGAAGCAAGTGGGCCATTCTTTGGCATTTGTTTACTCTCCCATTTTGAGACACTAATGCTCTGCTTCAAATTTCTTATTGTTCTTCCCAGATATTTTTCATTAAAAGAATGCTCAGAATTTACTTTTTTATTAGATATACAAAAAGAGACAATCACTTCTCTTCAAGACTGATACAGTGTATTGTTTTAGCTTGGCTGGAATTTGCTTTTAGGAGAAAAAACTCAGTGTTATCGTCACATGGAATGCTGACAGCCTCCTCATCCCTGCATGCTACAAGTAAACTTCATCTCCTGGGCAAGAATGTACATCCCAGGGAGATTCTAAGGATATGTGACTGCTTTCTCTTTGCTCTATGCTAACTTAGAAAAGAGATGCTGAGCAGGGAGGAAAGAGGCTGTGGAAATGAATGGAATCCTTGTTAATGCCTCACATATTATACAAGGTACTAGATTTTTTTTGCATTATCTAATTCCATCTGTGTCACAACCCTAAGCTGTAGATATGCTTACCTCCCTTCATCAGATGAGGAAATGGGTTAAAATCTCATATAGTTTGTAAGAGCTTGGCCTGATTCCAAGTTTGGGCTTCTTCCACTGTATTATACCATTAATTCCTTTAGTATTTTTCTTCTCAAATATTCTAAAGACTCTTTGGATTGCCAAGTGTTCAACTAATGAAAGTATTTTAAAAATCAGAAGAAAACCCCTTTTCTAGTTGATAAATGTATGAAAAATGAACAGCTCTACTCTTGGAATCCTGCATAAAGAATGGTCAACATATCATCAAGCAAGATCAAATGAAATGACTTACATGAAAAAAAAAATGAGAGTGGGTGTGTCAAAGGGGTGATGGAGTAAAGCCAGGCAGTAGTACGAACAGAACATATAATTAGAATGATGGGTTCTCAATGCATTAGAGCAGAAATTCTGAGCACCAGCAGTTCGGAAGGTTTGCAGATTCAACCATGAAGGAGATGGTTCCCAACATGGCTGGGTGGTGGGCACCGACCTGGATGAAATCCTAGGTGGTTTTTAAAATTGTGGTTAAGGGTCGTACACACACACTGTCTTCTGTACCTTCAAGTAAAAGATGCTTCTTGTTTTCCAAGAACAGTTGATCTTTTCTGATGAAGGTGTAACTTCTGGAAAGGAGAACTGCAACGTGGTAAAATAAGGAGACAGATGCAGGCAACCAAAGCAGACACATCAGTCCTGGTGATGAACAAGGTAACATATCAGAATCGAGTGACCTTTACATACATGGGTACTAACTAGGAAACCACTGGATGACTTGCTGATTATCTAAACTTAAAGAAAAGAATGTAGTGTTGTAGATGAGAGAATGAAGTGAAGTTACGGAAATATAAAAGAATATAGAATTTATTGTAAGAATAAGATTTTGATTTTTTTTTTTTTTGTGGCACTGGGGATCTAACTCACAACCTCACACCTGTAAGGCAGGCACGTAAGTCACTGAGCCAAACTCCCAGCCCTAGTTTTCTGAGGCAGGGTTGCACTATGTAGTTCAGGCTGGCCTTGTTCACGTTGTAGCCCAAGCCGGCCTCGAACTCACAACACTCTGCCTACCTCAGCCTCCGGAGTGCTGGGATTAAAGGCATGCGCCACCATGCCTAGCTAAGAATAAGATTTTTGATGTGGCTAAAATATAGGACTAGTGGGGGATGTGGCAATAGAATTTTATCATCATAATAAACCAAAGATACAGTAAAGTATCTAAGATGTTTTGCTCAGCCTTGTCTAGCATAAGTCAGAGCCCCCTTCTTCTATGTGTTCATAAAGGATGATTAACTGATGCTGAACATAATTATAACTCTGTGTGTGTTATGGGGATGGGAGACATAGTGTTAAAATGTGTATGTACTATTGTTTTCCTTATTTGATTTATGTGGAAAGTTAGGCTTAGAGTGGAACTTCTCAGGATAAAAACTAATGTTTAAGTGCTTAGAACCCAGGTCTGTTGGACTCCAGAGATGATGGCCATCAACAATATAGCACATTACTCCTCACTAAATTGTTCTGTGGATAGATTTATCTGGATCTCAGTATGCTTTGCTATAGCTATCAGATACTACTGTATTTTTAAAGTTAAGACTTGGTGGATAACAAAAATATCTTTAGATCATTATTAACTAAAAATTAACCGTATGATTAGCTCTTGGTTTACTTGATTGATTTAATGATGTAGGCATGAATTAAATGTTTCCATATGAATGTGTTGGCTAAGTCTGATATTCTAGTGTGCAATGCAAAGCCATGAACATAATCGTGAAGTCACAAATGTGTGGATTATCATTGTCCTATTTTCAAAAGCAAGAGCTTTTCAGAATTGAAGTTCACACAAAACTTCATTTTTCCAAATTGATAATTAAATATTCTTGCTATAGTTGGGATCCTCGATTTTAGTCATCCATATGTATGTGTGTGTGTGTGTGCACACGTGTGCATGGTGATGATTGGTGTGTTACATAATTGAGGAGAATATTGGAGAGATTATCTCAGGTGGAGAAGAAGAATGAAACACTGAGTCAAAGGCAAGACATCAATTGTGTGCAGTACTGCATAAATCAAAGAGGTACTGGGTGATACGGCTGTGGTTTTAGTTGTGAAAATGAGGAAAGGAATCATTTTAAGAATACTAGGGAACATTGGTTGTTTGTAAAGAGAAGAAAAAAAGATAATTTTAAGCATGACTTAAGTGGAAAAATGCGCTATTGAATTTTCAATGAAACTACTAAAGTAGGGATATTTTTCCAATGCATGTTGACCCTTACAGGATTTACCAATGGATTTTTCTTTACACCACACTCACAATCTATCAAAGTTGTCTACAATTATTTATAAAATTCTTTTCTTTAAGGTTTGCAACAAATTAAACCTTAAACTTCAGTGAAGACTAATACATTTTTATGTTCAATACTTATATAGATTTAATGTTTATTATTTTAATAGCGTTTCCGCCTAGTGAAAATTCATTTTTGTTTCTGCTTGATTGAAAGATTGTAACAATCCTCTTCCCAAATTTACAATCAGATCAAAATGGCATTTTATTTGCCCATCTGGAGATCGCCAAATGTGAAAAGCTTGTCGGTGTGGAGGCCATCTGTTGTGAATGGAGACACACATGGAAACTTAATCCTTGAACTTCTTTTTCAACTTTCTCTTTTGCTTGCTGAGTAGAAGCAATTCAGACCAGTCCCATGAGATGTAAGCTATAGGCGAGGATAGGTTGTTGCCCTTTAATGTTATGATCATTTTCATTTGCCTACTAATGAACATCTCTCTGAGAAGATCTAAAAAGCAAAAAATTCTTGTCACTGTCTTTTGCCTATATCACGATACAAACTGAAGGTCAGAGACAGAGCTCTCCCTACTGGGATGTTGCTTGGGCTGTACTTTGAATAAGAGAAGAGTCTTGGGAATCATGTCCAGTTCTTCTGGTTTGAAGGGACTCGTGTTCTCTCTGAGCAAATCTAAATGTTTTGAACATGGTGAAAACACTTTTCTGGTTGAATGATTTTTTTGCTTGTGTATTTGTTTTTAACTTTGCATCCTCCTATGTTTCCATTTCAAGTTGGAGAAGATACTTTGGCTTAAAAATCATTTCAAAATTTTGTTACTTATGAGTCAGCACAAATGAATCACAAGGGTCTGGATTCCAAGAGACACTATGGATGAGCATAAAATTCAAGCAAACGTTCCTTGTTCTTCTGTAATTAGCTCATATGAACATAAAATTTCATGTCTGAAATTCCACAAGTCAGTGCATTACCTGGACCAGCTTGATGCTAACACCCAATGCTTACCTATAAGCAAGGAGGCCACAGGTTGCTGGCTGCAAATTATCTGCCTCACACCATTTTGAGACCCTTCCATCAACTTTAGTGCCTGAATTGTTTCTCATTAAAGTTAACAAAATTGCTTCTTAAAAATAACCTTAAAGTCTCATCTTTGCTTTTTGCATTGTCTTTAGGTCTCATTATATTTCTTTTTAATGTGTCTACATTGTGTTTTCTTCTCTTACAGTCATTTCTTGTATAAGTGATCAAACTTCTGCTTTAATAGCATCCTGCCTTGCATTTAAACAGCTTCTAAAAGCCTCAGCAATGCTATGAAATTAATCTTCCTTTCTGGCTTTTTCACCCCTTGAACTGTGTGATTTTGATGTGCATACTCTTCTGAAGAAAACACACTGGTAATGTCAATAGTACTTTCTTTTTTTTTAATGAAATGTTTTTCATGGTAAGAGTGAAAAAAGGAAAACAATTTAAAACTTGAACCATAGGGAAATGGATTAATGGATTATGGTGTATAAGCATAATTCCATCTGGAGTAGACACTAAGAATTACTTTAGAAGAGAGTTAATGATTTGGACAGTGGTCACAACTTAAGGTAGAAGTGTGGTTAGAAAATAATATGTGATGTATCACCATATTTATAATAAGAAATCCATATCTGGATAGTGATGAAAAGACTGAAAGAATGTACACCAAGAAGTTAATCATAGCTATCTCTGAGTGATAGAATTATGGGTGACATTATTTTCTTCTTTAAGTTTTTTTTTCTGTATTTCTTAAATGTTCTAGAATGAAAGTATTTTATTTTAGAGTCAGAAAGAGTTACTTTAGAAAACGGGCAGAAACATATTTTGGCACTTCCTTTTATTATTCTTAAACATTTATCAAAATATAGACCTAAAAATGTGTAACTAAAATGGTGTCACACCTCTAAATCTAGGAGCTGTTGAAAATTTCTTACTATGTTTAAGAAATGAACCAAACATGCAGATTTCTGGATAGTTTCTACTGTTTTTAGTATATGTGCTACTGAAATGAGTACTGAATGATTTCTACTGTTTGAGACTCTCCAGTAACTGCATGACATACAAGTTCATTTACGTTTCAACATTTGTAGAAATCATACTCTACTTCCTTTTCTTGATAACAAAAGATGGCAAAAGATGTGGCAGCATCTTTCATTAGAGATCATGGTCAAGGGCATCAGTGTCTGTGAAAATCCTTCAGCAGCATCTATTTCCTTTAACCTCTTCAGTGTTTTACCCTAATCCCTTCCTTTGTTCAGTATCTCTTTTATTGGGTTATCTCATGTCAACCTCAGAACCCTCTCACAAGTCATGCCATCTGACAGAGATGTCAGTCCTGTCTTGAAAGAACATATTAAGATATTTGCATGGGTCCTTCCACTATTCTGTGGCTCTCCTATCATATTTTGTGCAGGGACCCTATACTCTATTTTTAGACTAAGGGAAAAGTAGGCAGAAAAGCCTAGGTAGGCTATCATGGGATGAACCTGAGCCAACTTATAAAGAACTCCTGCACATTCCTATGTAGGGTGGATGTGAGAAAGTTAGATGGGAAGCAGAGTAGTTGAGAGGAGTCCAGACATGGCAGAGCAGACTGGCAGGCCTCTCAAAGCTTCCAGGAAGCATGAAGAAAACATAGCAATGATCAAGATGATGTAGAAAGCCTCTGAGCATCTAGGGTGACTCTGGAAGTGCCCAGTGAAAAGATGACAATAAAATATGAAATACTCATATCTGTTCTCTGACATCTTAGCTCTCTGATAGGAGTAGAAGGGTTTAATCAATTTTAAGATCTAGTTGCGAACTAAAACTGAACAAATCAGGACAAAATTTCTCCCATCTGTAGCATGGGCTTGCAAAAAGAAAATTAGTTAGCTATGGTAAAACGAAGATTTTTTGCATGCTTAGGGTTGTGGTCTGAGAATTATAGGGTAGGAATTGTTCTTAAATAGATATTATTCATATATGTAGTAAATATGTGAATGTGTAAATTGAAGATACCTAGGTACCTAGAATGATGTGAATTCCTTCCACATCGTTTTTGAACTTGTCAAATCTATTTTTAAAAATTTCTACATGTTTATAGTACATAACGATTACATTCATCAGGGGGAGTTAGTACATATTCATGACACATCTTAATTGTTTTTAAAAATTCTTTCCTTCCCTCCCTCCATCTCTTGGATCTATTTATTCATATATATATGATCACATTCCTCAGAGACTTGATAAATGTACACAACACATTCCAATTCTCCTTTCCTTTTTAATCTCATTTCCTGCCCCTCCCTTCCTCCTCTCTCCACTTCTTGGTTCCCTTTCTATATCAGAAACCCAAAATATAAATAAAGAGGAAAATAAAAGATTGACAATAGGAAATAGCAAGATAGGTCTTTATGGAAAGGGATCCATTCTTTTTATAGCAGCAACCAGGACTATCGCATCTATAAGCAATGAATTCAAAGTCTTTTAGAGGAATTGACAAAGAAGAAAACACTAATCATGTATCTTTATTATTTAAAAATAAGAAAGACAGAAGAGAATTGAACATTTTCTCCAGGATGAACAAAGGTGTTCTTCATCCTTGTAGAGTCAAAAATTACTTACTAGGTTTCCCAAGAAGCTAAATTAATGGAGCACTGCAAAGTTTCTGTCAAATTCTCCCTAAACCACAAATTAAAGGACTTTGGGACAGTGTCTAACAGTCCAGGGGTTAGTCCTGTGCTTCACAAATGCAAAAACCTTTAGAACCCTTGTGAATGTCAAAATGAGTAAAGATGTGGAAGGCACAAAAGGAGAGGTGGGAACACTTGACAAATAACTGCAAGACTTAAGGATAACTAGCAGCCAGGTAAGTGCAGATTCTAGGAAAGTGTTTACAGGAAGATGGAAGAAATGTAGGTTGGTGCCCAGGGTGAGTGGGAGCTTGGCATCTCCCGGGAGCGAAAGAAAAATAGCAGGAGGAAGGTAAAGAAAAAAACAAGACAAGGAAGCCAGAGACCATGTGTGTCTTACACCTTCTGCTCTACTCTGTAGAATAAAACAATGGATAAACTGACATCATTCTCAAATCTCCTCCTTCTGCTTTCATGCTACACATTTTTTTTAAGCTTTACTCACATTTCATTAGCAAATCAAAGTTGTAAATATTTAAGGTACAAAATACTATATTTTCATATATGTATGCATTGTGAAATGACTACCACAAGTAAAATACTTAACACACTCAACACCTCACATTCTTACTTTTCCTTTTTTTTTGTCTTTTTTTTTAATGGTGGTGGTGAGAATACTGTAGATCTATCTCAAAACAAAATTCAAGAATACAGTACAGCAAAGTCATTGCATCTCTGGAGCGTATTTATTCTGAATATCTGAATCCTTTAACCTCTGACAAATGTCAGCCTATTTTTTAGTTCTCATAACTATCATTCTCTTTTCTACCTCACTGCGTTTGACTTTTAAAGATCCTGTAAATAAATGCGATAACACAGTATTTAACTTTCTTTCTATGTCTGGCTTAGTATCTCCTCTTTCTCTTGGCACAGTATCCTCCACGTTCATCAGTGCTGTTTCAAATGGAATAGTTTTATTCTTTTTTATATCTGAATAATACTCTCTTGTGTATATACAGTTTAGTTTCTGTATCCATTTGTCAATGATGAATACTTAGGCTATTTGCATATCTTGGCTATTGTGAATAAGGCTGAAATGGACCTGGGAGTGCAGATGTCTTTTAAGGATAGTGATTTTCATTCTTTTGGATATATGCTCACAAGTGGTATTGCTGGATCTTGTAGTAGTTCTTTTTTGAAATTTTTGAGGAGTCTCTATGCTATTTTCTATATTGGGGCTGTACCACTTCCCAACAACAGCTCACTTTTCTTTGCACCCTTTCCAAGTGTGTTATTGCTCATCAGTTTGTATAACAAATACCCTAACAAACGTGAAGTGATCACCTATTATAATTTTGGCTTGTGTGACCCTGTTTAGTGATGGTGAGAATTTTTTTTCTAAACCTGTTGGCCATTTTTATGTCTTTTAGGTCTCTAATGTTCTTTTACACATTTTTCTGGCATTGTTATAAGGTTAATATTGGTCTTGCAAAATTAGTTTGGATGTGTGTTCCCTTCTTTTTAATATTTTAAAAGAATTTAAAGATTGGGATTGGCTTTTCCTAAAATGTGTAGTAGAATTTACCCAAGTCATCTGGTCCTTGGCTTTTTAATATCAGAAGCTTTGACTGTTACTTCAGTTTCCTTACTCACTGTTTTGTAAAGATTCTTATTTCATCATGTTTCAGTCTTCCCATTTCTTCCAGATTATCCAATTTGCTGTTATATAATTTTTCACAGTAGCATCTTGAGATCTTTTTTGCTTGTTTCTTTGCTATCAGTTGTGAGGTTTCTTCCTTCATTTATGGCTTTATTTATTTAAGTTTCTCTCTCTGTGTCCCTCATTACTGGTTATTTTAGCTAAAGATTTGTCAATTTTGCTCACTTTTCAAAAATTCTTGGTTTAGTTGATATCTTCACTACCGCTCACTTCTCTACTCTCTGTTATTTTCTTCTGCTAATTTTGAGTTTCTTACATAAGAGAAACCATGCACCATGTGCTCCTGTTTCTAATTTATTTCCCTTAGCATTATGGTCTAAAGAACTATTTATTTTCCTACAAATGACTGAAATTCATCTTTCTTATGACTGAGTAGTGCTCCATTGTGTGTATGTGTCACATTGTACTTGTCTATTCATCTATTGGTGAGCATATGGACCACATCCTTTCTTTTAAAATGTAGGCTGCATTTGTTGCCTTCCATAAGTTTTGGTTATTACAGTTTTCTTTTGGGAAGACAGGCTTTATCTCTTCTTTTATGACAGATACATTTTTTCCAATTATATATGATGAAGCCTCATATAAACAACTTACCACTCATTTGTCAGTTAAATATTTTCAAAAATTCATGTCTTTTTGAAGCTGCCTATCAGAGAAGTTCGAATTATGTGTAAGCATCCCCACCAGCAATATAGGCTCTGCCCACATGTCTTCTTTATCTTACCTGTTTATTCCTTCTCAACACTCCTTTATGAATCAATTCTTTAAAAGTCTGTGGTGAAACTACTTTAAATCTATATTGGTTTTCTATTTAAATGTTAGCCTAGACATGCAAAATGTTGATAATAATGTCATGGTATCTATCTGGATTATAGTCCAAAAAAGTAATTAATTTTTTGAAAATTGATTTGCTATCTAGCAACAGTTTCTGTAAAAAGTCATATGAAATGGAACTAACATAAAAATAGAATCGTTTTTTGTTCAGCTTTATGATCATGACCAAAGTACCCCTTTAAATATGGGATTCATAATTTCTTCTATTCTCTCTCTTATTTACTAGTCTTTCTTAATCTTCAGGATATGACTCTAATTCCAGGTCCTTTGTAAAGTCTTCCCTTGCTACTTCAACTGCTAGTGCTCTGATATCTCCTCTGACTTCCAAATTCAAAAATTCTTTCAAAAAACTCACTGAACAAATATTTATAAAATATGTTTGTTGCAAGGCAGACTGACATTGTTGTCTTCGTAGAGCATATAATCAATTGAAATAAATTATGTGAAGGAAAAATTGGAAGATACTATGAGAAATGATAATGGAAGAACATTTTGGTATGGCAGATCATAGAAGGTCTCCTCAAAAAGATAACATTATAAATTGTTTCTTGATTGATAAGTAGAATAAAGTGGGGTGAGTTCCAGTCATGGGGAACAGTGTGGCTTCTAATGTCCTGAAACTGGTAAGAATTTGGGGCATTCTAAGAATAGAGAAAAGCCCAGAATGTCCAGAGCAGGATGGGTGAGGGGAGACAGTACTACAAAATAAGGCCTAAGGGAAAAGCAGGGCTAACAGTCTACTTTAAAGATGTTGAAAAGAGCTGGGTGTGGTGGCACACGCCTTTAATCCCAGCACTGGGGAGGCTGATGTAGGAGGAGCGCAGTGAGTTCGAGGCCAGTTTGGGCTACGATGTGAGCAAGGCCGGCCTGAACTACAGAATATGACCCTGCCTCCAAAACAAAACAAAACAAACAAACAAACAAACAAAAATAGTGCGGGGAGTTTGGCTCAGTGGCTTAAGCGCCTGCTTGGCAGGCAGAAGGTTGTGAGTTCGATCCCTGGTACTGCAAAAAAAAAAAAAAAATGTTGAAATTATCTCTGAAAGTAATAGGAGGCCTTTAACTGACTTCAAGCGTGGCTGGGCCAAAGTAGATGTGGACTTCATGAAAAGATCTCTTTGACTCTTTGGAGAAGAAAAGATTTCAGGAATCCAGGGAAGATGAAGGAAAGCCATTTAGGGGCTATCTGTATATTGTTCAAGGTAAGCAATAATGGTGGCTGATATCAGGTTGGTAACAATAGAGATAAAGACACATGTGGGCATATATGAGATGTAATTGATTATTGATTGTCTGCATAAATCATTTTGTACTTGTGGAATATTGTTGTAAAATGTAAAGTTGAGTGTCTTTTTGCTGCTTCCACCTTCCTTTCTTGAAGATGTGAATTGGGCTTATATCTTTTCATATCTCATGATGACTTGAACATACGAGACACTCTGTGAAGATGTATAGGTTGATATATAATAAAAGGTGTATTGGTAAGATATCCACCTAACACATACAATTTAAAGGAAGAAAGGTTTATTTTGGTGCACAGTTGCAGAGGTTTCAGTCAATGGCCTGAGGCAGAAACACCATGGCAGAAGACCATGATGGAGGAAAGCTGTTAACCTCATGGCAGCTAGGAAGAGAAGAGCAAGAAAAAAGCCCAAGAGGAAGAGTCCAAGGACCAGACATAGTTCCCAATCACATGCCTCCACAACTTACCCAAACACAGCCAGAAGTGTGGTTTATTAATCTCCTGGGCTTTTCTCAATTCAACCAAATTGACAATCAAGATTAACCACCACAGAAAAGAAGACTTGATATTTCTGTTTGGATAGCTACCTGATTTCTTTTAAATCTAAGCTCAATTTTTTTTAGGATCCTGTAGTCTCTTCTTTATCATGGCTCCATCCCCATCCTCACTTGTCCTTTCTTTTGGCAGTATTTAAAAATATAGTTTAGAAGAAAGAGAAACTGAGTTAAACATGGTAGCACCTAAAGAGGTCAATAGATTCCCATTATTTGGTTTTATAAAATATATTTATTTTAACTCTCTAGGAATAAAAAAATGCCTTCCTTTTTAGGAATCCTAGGAAACGCGAAGGAGAGTTCTACATCAACTGTAGAACACAGACTGCCTTCTGTTTGTTTGGTTTTTTTTTTTCCTGCTTCAAGGGAAGGCATGAATTATACCATGAAAGTTGTTACAGCAAAGGTACTTTCTGGGGCAGGGATTACTGGAATGAACCACTTCTATCTAGTACCATTGTTATGCACAGATTTTGCAGATTGTAGCAAAAGATCTCCTCCAAAAAATTCTTTCCAAATTATCTCCTCAAATGGCAGGCTTCCAGGCTTCTAGAGCCCTCCAGTCAACCTTCCTCCCAAACACTCCACTATATTCCAATGGTTACTACTGTTACTGTGACCTGGATGCTCTACTGGGATTTTTCATCTCTGAAAAAAGAGAGTTGTGCTAGATAAACTTTAAAGCCTCACTAGATGCTTACCTTTGTTGATTATATTTATTAAAATCTTGCCATATAATAATCCAGTGAAGTGACATCATATGATTCAGTAGTTTTCATAGGCCAGGCGGACTTCTGATATTCCTCAGGCATGGGGCACTGCAGGGCACACAGGTGTTCTGTGCCCTTATCACTGTCCTCTTGTGCACTTGATCCCACAGACCTCTGAGAGAACAACAAAATCAATAGTTTTTAGCAATGACAAAATAGGAACACTCAGGTACAATAAAATCTCCAAGAGGGGAAGGGATTTTAAGCACAAAATGATGAAATGGCTCTTATTTCATAGTCTCTTACTGAAAAAAATGAATAAATAAGACCCAGAGGGGCAACTGGACTCTGCTATACTGCAAGGAGGCTGGGCGTTAGGTGGGCATGGCCCTTCTGACCCTTCTATAATCACGGGCTCCCAGTACAGCCTGGCATACTATAAGCACACTGTCAGTGTTTATTGAATGAATGAAAAAACACATTCCAGTGCCAGCGGGGTGGAAGTTCCTTAATGTGCACACATTGCCTAATGTGGATGAGGAACAGTCCCAGCTAGGCTTTAAATGTAACACCTTCTTAAAGCGGCTTGGTGAGGGGTGGAGAGTGAGGGGGCAGAGAGAAGGAATATCACAATCAGTTTCTAAAGGCTGTTCCTGGCCTTTATTTGACCCTAGGACTAATGCCCCCATGGGGTGGCATGCTGATTGAAGCTTGAGGAAAATGTACCCTTTTCAGTGGGAGTTGTCAAAAACAAGGCTCCAAAGCAAAGAAAATGGAATTTGCTGTTTTTTTTTTTTCTTGTAAATATCTGGCTGTCTAGAAAATCCTGTCTAGAAAATCCCAATGCCTTGACATTGAGCTTTAGCTCTGTCCAGGTGCAACCTGAGTTTTCATTCCCATTAAAATCCACAAAGGAGACTTTTAATGTGTGGCAGAAAGAATATAGGCATAAGGTGAAATTTACACATCTGGCAAGCTTTTAATGAATGGCTGAAAGGGAAGAGTCACCTGGCAACACTAAATAAGTGCAAATTAATCCATTTTAATCTGATGTCAGGAGGGTGGTCCAAATCTTCCATTCGATTGAGACAAAATGAAAACTAATAATGCTCTAGTGGAGATTTGGGATTTTGTTTACTTTTAATTTTATCCTCATCGCCATGTTGACAATTGTCCTCTAGGCACAAAAGTACTATTAGTTCACTCCTTTGTGGCTTTTTTGGGGGGAGTTGCTCTACTTCATGTGCCCTTCCAGAATAATCGTAAGGTAAGAACCAAGTTCTACTTCCCAGTGGAAAACTTGTGAAGATCTAGCAATTCAATGTTAAGTCACTTTTCTGGTGATGGCAGAATTTCAGGCTAGTAACTTTTTTTGTGACTCCCTTGAATGGTGCCCTGTTTACACAGAAGTCTCGTGGAATTCTGACTTTGACCCAGAGGTAATTTATACTAAGGTATTAACAATACAGAGATACTTATTTTAATTCAATGAAAATTACTTTTTGTTAAATAGTATTGCCTTTTTTTTATTAAAAGAGGATTTTGTTACACTGAAGAAAAAATTCTACTTGATTTGTAAGAAACAATAGTTATAGGCAGAACTAACATTTTTGAGATGAATACACTAAATTTTACTGAGTGAACTTGATTAACCTTTATGTTATTGCACATTAAGTTTTTAAAAGTTAGCATTGGTAATGTAACTAATTATGGAGAGTTGTGGTATTCTTTTGGTCCTTGTCACCTATCAAGGTGTTGAGAAAAATGCTCTAACTTGGAAACCCTGATTTCCTATCCCAACAGCTATTCCTTACCATTTTTAAATCTTAATACAAAATGAGAGAATTATCCATGAAAAGCATACAATTTCTACCCAAGTTTAAATTCTTTGACTCCATGATTGTGTTTAAACTGAGTTTGGGAAATAATTTTATCTCAGAACATACAGAAGTAAGCAAGTGGTTATGTGTTCTAACAGAGCTTGTATTTGTTCAAATGTTCTCTTTTTGGGTATTAAAAAAAATTCCGTTGGTGTTTTCTATCTGTTGGAGTTTTCCTGGAGGTCCTTAACCCCTGACTTGATTCTTTAACTCAGAATACGGTCAGCTTTGGTTTTTTTGATTCTAAAACCTTCCTGACCAGTCCTGCCTTTTGTACCATGACCCCTACCTCCTTCAAAAGCTTGAGAATCAGATCTGTATATTTGGATGAGACTTGTGGAAAACAATTTTCCAATAGTGACATGAATTTAATTCTCATGTCTAGAGACCTTTTCCCCATCAGAAAATGAAACATTTAACATAATTTTTCTAATTCCTCTATTGTTATCATGGTTGAAAAACAAGGATGCTTGTTTCCAGATGTCTTGCTCAGCAGTACCCAGGAACACATGGGAATATTTTGTAGTGGCTGACAGAGTGGGCTGGAGAAAAATAAAAAACAGATGGACACACATTAACTCTATCTGTTCCTAGTCTTTGCTTCCCTAGGGATCCTAGTTGTGGGATTTTTCTCTCCAATTGTATCAGTAGACCAAT
>RJWM01017318.1:0-43237 GCA_004363535.1 Dasyprocta punctata | reverse complement strand
AAAGCATTCCTGAAATTCATCTGGAACCAGAAAAGACCTAGAATAGCAAAGGCAATTCTGGGCAACAAAGGGAAGGCAGGAGGCATTACAATCCCTGACTTGAAACTATACTACAAAGCTACTGTGATAAAATCAGCATGGTACTGGAATCAAAATAGACCTGAAGATCAATGGAATAGATTAGAAGATACAGCCACAACTACAAACACACTTAGCCACCTCATCTTTGACAAAGGGGCCAAACATGTACTTTGGAAGAAAGACAGCCTCTTTAACAAATGGTGCTGGAAAAACTGGCTTTCTATATGCTGTAAACTAAAACTAGATTCATGTCTATCACCATGCACTAAAATAAAGTCAAAATGGATTAAAGATCTGAATATAAAAACAGAGACACTAAACTTACTAGAAGACAGAGTAGGTAAAAATCTTGATGACATACGAGTAGCCAGAGAGTTCACGAACAAAAATCAGATTGCACGGGAAACACTTCCTAGAATCAACACCTGGGATCTCATCCTACTAAAAAGTTTTTGCATGTCAAAGGAAATCTCCAACAGAGTGAAAAGAAAACCCACGAAATGGGAAAATATCCTAGCCAATTGTCCATCAGATAAAGGACTTCTGTCTAAAACATATAAAGAATTAAAAGAAATCAGGCCCCTAAAATTCAAGGACCCAATCCAAAAATGGGCATCTGAGATGAATACACACTTCTCAGAGAAAGAAATACAAATGGCAAATAAATATATGAAAAAATGTTCAATATCAATGGTCATTCGGGAAATGCAAATTAAAACAACACTGAGATTGCATCTCACTCCAGAAAGAATGGCCATGATTAAAAAATCAACCAACAACAAATGCTGGAGGGGCTGTGGGGAAAAAGGAACTCTTCTCCACTGTTGGTGGGAGTGTAGACTGGTGCAACCACTGTGGAAGTCAGTGTGGAGATTCCTCAAGAAGCTAAGATTAGAGATCCCATTCAACCCAGCTATCCCTCTTCTGGGCATTTTCCCAGAAGAATTAAAAACATCATACCACAGTGATATCTGTGCACCCATGTTTATAGCAACCCAATTTGTAATAGCCAGATTTTGGAAACAACCCAAATGCCCATCAATCAAAGAATGGATAAAGAAGATGTGGTATTTTTATACAATGGAGTACTACTCAGTTATTAAGAAAGATTGCACTGGGACTTTTGTAAGTAAATGAGACCATACTCATAAGTGAAATAAATCAAACCCACATGTGTAAATACCGTATTGTCTCCCTAGTGTAAGAAATGGAAAAGTATATATGATCCAAAATCTATAATAAATACTACGTAAGGGTAAAAAACAGCTCAAAGAGCAAAAGTAATTGGGAAAGGAAAAGGCAGAAAGAGAAAAGGAAAGAGGAAAAGATATAAAATTGTATATATGTATATGTAAGATAACTAAAATGAACACACTGCTGAATGTATTCGTTATTGAGAAAGAACAATTAATACTCATATGATTAGATCAATTTTGCATGTCTATATCTGTTAATGTTAGTAACCATTGTAAAGATAATGATACGCAATATTGCAACCATTGTCAAGTTTCTATCATTCGGTTTTGTAAACCTGCAATGTTACTGTTGTGTATTTACTCTAGTCGTTTGTTTGTCTCTTTTGCTTGTTGTCTTTGTTATATATGTCTTTTTTTCTTTGCTTTGCTTAAATAAAAAAAAATTCAAAAAAAATAAATAAAACCTCATCCTCAATTATAGGTTAAGAACAATTATAGAAATTTAAGAATTAATAGAAATAATTTTAAGCAAAAAGTTTTGTACATGTTAGCCAAATGTTGCTTAAAATAAAGTAGGCCAATGAGTTTAGATATTCAAAAAAATTACTAAAATTAATCTGAATACTAATGGTAGACTTCAGAGTAATCTGATATTCATATTTAATATCATTTAACTTTCATACATATTTATCATTGGAACTTTATTTGTAGTACATCTGCATTTTTAAAAAACTATTCATTAAATCTTTGTTTCCTAGCAAAAAAAAAAAAGAAAAAAATAGACATTTACTGAGTTCTTATATCCAGGGCACTATGCTAGCTAGCCACTGGAGATACAATACAGTATGAAAAACACTGCTATCTTTGCCCCAGAGTTCTTACAATCTTTGATGACATGGAAGATAGATGATAGATAGATAGATAGATAAATAGATAGATAGAGATAGATAGATAGACATGTCCATACATAAAACAATCCTTCACATGAGGATTTCTTATTTGCAGAAGAGCCACAACATACCTTTTCTAAGTAAATTATGTAATCAGGCTGCCAATTAAATACATCTAGTTCTTAACTTTGAATTTTAATTATAACCCGAACATGCAATTCATTTTTTAACAATGGTGAAATGTTCATGACTGATTATAATATTTAAATTATAATTTATTTAGAAATACAGACTTAAAATAATCTGTGAGGCAAGACACACTAATTTTAATACAGTATAGTATTCGGTTTTCACCTTATTTCCACATTTCAGGCAACTGTTTTAGTTAAAGTCTTCATAAAAAATTCCTTATCATTAGTGCCACTTCTGGAGTTAGACTATATTGTGTTCAGCCCTAGATAGGTTTTTTGAGATACAACATCTTTTAAATTATGTGTGAGATACTATTGTTGGGAATCTGTATAAAGCTAATGGTTCAGTAGCTAGATTTCTAAAAATTTCTACAATGGAACAAATTAGCTACTTTTAAAGTATCTTTAACATTTGCAAGTGTGAAGTCATAACCCTTCTCCAAGGATTAGAAAGCCAGAAGAATTCTGGAGGGCCATAAAACAGCTAATAGGGCCTGATGATGAGCAGCCCCATCCCTCCTCGTGGACTGGTACATGGAGCCGAGTACGTCCATGAGACTAAGTGGATACCTCTCCATGCATGTGGTTAGCACTCAAAGGGTACATGCCACAGAATGCTCTCCACATGTGCTGACAGCAAACCCATGACATAAGCAAGCAGCAGCAAATGAAAAACCACCCAAGCCATCGCCTCCTCCCGCTGAGATATCCCCCAGCACCCTCAACTGACAACGCTCCGCCTACCTCAGCCTCCCGAGTGCTGGGATTAAAGGCGTGCACAACCACGAATCCCATCAGTTTTATCTACTAAAAAATCTTCAAGGACCAAATATAAGGAAAAAGCTAAATGTCTTACCTGACACCCAAATCACAGATAGAGCAAATATTTCAGATGTTTATGAAATTATGAAACTACTAGAGGGAGATTTCATGGAATATTTTTATCATGTTGGATGGAGCAAGAAAGGCTTTTTTTTCTTAGACTGACAAGGAAGTGTGAAACTATCAAAGGAAACAACTGATAAATTTAACCATAAAAGGAAATGACTGATAAAATTTTTTTGAACAAGTAAAATTTTCATCCATCAAAAAAACAATATTACAAAGAAACTGCTTAAATTATGTGCAAACAGCAAGCAGTTTTGATCAAGTGCAATAACAAATTATAAACCCCAGGAAAATATGCATTGGAACATAAGTAGGACAAGAAGGTAAAAGTATTAAATGGTTCCAAAAATTAACATATAAAAAAACTTAACAAATAATTAAAGAAAAGGTAAACAGAGTATATCACTTTTCTCTTATTGATTTAGAAAACAATGAAGTTTGCAAATAACCATTATTGGCCGGGTCTGAAGAAATCACTAAGCAATTTAGGGACAAACATTCACTCCTTCAAGCAACATTTCCTGAACATTATAAGCTCTATATGGCACATACTGTTCAATATGTTTGGCAAATATCAATAGTATGACCTTTTTCCTGATATTCCCTCAAAGCCTCATTCAGTCACAGGTGGGGCTTTTTTGAGAGGCAGCTGGATCTAGAGTGTGAGACCCTGAAATTGATTCATGATGCAATGTTAGCCTCAAGGGCGCTAGGATTAAGGGTATAAGAAAAAAGGGGCAGAAAGATCTGTTAAGGTCCCCGGCTCGTTTTACTACCTTCCGGCCACCATGACCTATTTCTGCTCTGCAATGGTTGTTTACTATCCCGCGCTGCTTTCGAGCCAGTCAATGATGGACTGAAACTTCTAAAAACTGTGAGCTAAATAAACCTTTCCTCCCTTAACTTTGGGTGTCAAGTATTTTGTCTCAGCAAAGAGAGAAAAGTAACTATGACAATCAATGAACCAAAAAGACAAGGTTCCCTACCCTCGTGAATTTAATCTTCTTGGAAAAAGACAGACAATCAACCACATAAGCGAATTGCATAGCATGCATGCTGTAAGCTCACGAGTGCTAACAGAAAAGGACAAAGTGAATGTTGGGCAAACAGCACATGGCAGTGACATAGAAAATGGTCTGGGTGGGCCACTAGGAGAAAGTAACAAAAGAGCAGACTTTGAAGAAGGTGACTTAGCCACATGAGGGACAAGCATTCCAGACAGGAGGATCAGAAAACACAAAATTCAAACCTCTAGGTCAGGGCACACCCCAAGTGTCTGAACGAAAAAGTCAACACATCCAGCATGACTGTAGGACAGGGAGTCAGAGGGACCACAGGGAGATGACTGTAAGAGAGGAAGTGCATAGCCAGATCAGTACGGCCTGGGGACACTAGCAATATAGAGACTTTCGCTTTGGTTAAGAGTGAAAGAGGGACTGCAGAACTTTGCAGAAAGGACTGCTAAGATCTTTCTTAACGTTCAAAAGCCTGGTCCTGGCTAATGAATTGGGAGGAGAGTTCAGGAAACAGAGGCGGAAGCAGAGAAGTGCATCGTCAAGGTCAATGAACTGATCCACTCAGAAGGTGAAGAGGGCTTGAAGCCGGTGGAAGTTGTGAGAAGGATTCAAATTCTGGATAGTTTCTTGCTCCTGTCTGTACTGGAGATTGAACCCAAGGTCCGGTACATGCCAGGCAACTGTTCCATCACTAAGCTACACTCCCAGCTTCTAAATTTTGGATAGATTTTGAAGGAGGTGCTAAATATAAATTTCTGTCTGATTGAATGATGGGTATTGAAAAAAAATCAGACGTGACTCCGGAATTTTTTAAAGTTGCCATCAGCCAAATGGGGATGCAGAGATCTAGACATGCTGAATTTGAGTAGCTACGAGACATCAGATGGAGATGCATTAGAGTTGGGCATAGGAAATAGGAATTCAAAGAGCAACTGGGGACCCATTAGTATACAAATTATATTGAAACCCATTAGCCTGGATGAGATTTCCAAGGAAGTGAGACTTGACAAAAGAAAAGAGAAGCCAGCCCTAAAGCCTGAAGTTTCCAAGGTTAGAAGATGCAGAAGAAAAGAGGGCTCAATGACCACTCAGAGGAGGACCTACAGTGACATCTCAGGAACCAGTCATTCCAGGAGGAATGACTGATCCATAGTGCACAGGCCACTAATGAGACAAGGATCATGAGGACTGAGAACTGAGCACTGCATTTAGCTTTAGACAATGTAAAGGGTATAGAAGATTGAATAAAGAATTCTCTATTGTCTCCCTAGTGTAAAAAATAAATAATAATTAAAAAAAAAAACTGAAAGAGCCAGGCATGGTGGCGCACGCCTTTAATCCCAGCATTTGGGAGGCTGAGGTAGGGGGAGCGCTATGAGTTCAAGGCCGGCTTGGGCTACCATGCGAGCGCAAGGCCGGCCTGAACTACATAGTGCAACCCTGCCTCAAAAAACCAGGGCTGGGAGTTTGACTCAGTGGCTTAAGTGCCTGTCTGGCAAGCGTGACACTGTGAGTTTGACCCCTGGTGCCACGAAAAAAAAACAAAACTGAAAGAGTAATAAGATCTAAAATGTACAATACATATTGTAATAAGGAAAAGGAAAGAAAGTGCTCAAAATTAAGAACAGCTGGGATAGGGGAAAGCAGAAATGGAAGAAAGGAAAAGATTATATGTTTGTAGATATGCACATAAAACTATATGTACGTATAAATATTCAAGATAGATAACTATACTACTGATTCTCTGTTAGTTCATCAGAAAAAATAGTTTGTGTTGTCATTGTTTGATTGATCATTTTTTATGCCTAGATCTCATAACCTGAACAACTACTTCTAAGATAACAATATGTAATATATTGACTAGTACTGATTTCTTACTTTTTTTAAATTCTGTATTACTTCTTTTTGTTTTACTTCTTTAAAATAAAAAAATAAAATAAAATAAAAAAGAATGCCCAAGACCGGAAGAGACATATTAGAGAGAGCAAATACAGTTGGACAGTCCTCTAGGAGAAGAGAGAATGAATGTACCAGGGAAGTTATACATTGATGTATATTATTGGCAGTATGCTCATTTAAAGCTTTAATTCTCCAGAATTCCAAAATTCACTTTTATTCACTCATTCATTACAGCTTTAGGAGGCAGGATCAATAGCCAACTGCTACCTGCATTTAACCTGGGAAGAGAAACTGGACTCTCTGAAAGGGGTATAGTGGTGATGTGATGGTTTGGACATGGTTTGCATGTAGCCACGGAAGATTCCCATGCTGCAAGCTTGGTCTCTGGTGTGGCAGTGTCAGCCTACAAGTGGAGCCTAATGCAAGGTAATGAAGTCATGGAAGTACACCCTTGGATGGTACCTTAGGCACTTTTACACAGCCAGACAAAATACCTCCTCACAACTTAGAGGAGAGGTTTATTTTAGCTTACAGTTTTTAAAAAATTCAGTCCACAGTCAACTGGCTGTAATCAGGAAGGGCATGGCAGAAGCCTCTGGAGCTGCTCATGTCATGATGGCCAGGAAGCATAGAGAGAAGGAAGGAGATGAGGAAGAGGGAGCTACTCCCTTCCAGGTCACACCTCCAGTGACCCCCTTCTATCTGGGCCCCACCTCCTAGCAGCACATTCAGCTACTGAACTGAGTGGACTAATCCACTGATGAGCGCAGTGCCTCCCATGATTCAGTCACCTCCAAAGGCCCTACTTCTGAATACAAGAGGCTTTGCGGGGGCGGCATTCTAGATCTAAAGTATAACTGAAGGGATTAATGCAGTTCGTAAGAGCCAGATGAATTCCTCTAAGAATAGGCTGTCATTGGCCAGGTGTGGTGATATGTCTATAATCCCAGCAACCTGGAAGACTGAGGCAGGAAGATTCCAAATTTGAGTCCAGCCTAGGCAACACAGAGACTTAGTGAGACACTGTCTCAAAATTAAAAAGGGCTCAGGACATAGCTCAGTATAGAAGCCAAGTGAAGGCGGATGGTGGGGGTTAAAAACAGCAAACCTGACTACTGAATTTCTCTTGTTTCTCGTCTCACCATGTGACCTCTCCCTTCCACAGACACTCTTACCCTGATGCCATCTGAAATGTTCTCATGCAGCCAAAAGAGCTGAACACATGTTGGCATCATGCTCTCATACCTCTAGAGTTAAATAAATCTCTTTTCTTAATAATGTACCCAGCTTTAAGAAATTTGTCATAGCAAAAGAAAATGGACTAATATAAGTAGTAAATCCTAATAGTATTGTAATGAGGATTAAGTGAATTATTTATAAAATTTAGAATGATACCTCACTTTGCTGAACAACCTCCATCAAAATCTTTTAAATAAAATAAAAATAAATACTAAATTAAATGCTAAACATGAATGCCCAAGCCTCAAGAACACATATTATAAAATTCTGTGTATTCTGCTACAATACATTAAGAGGGGAAAAAGGCTTTCATAATAGACAATAAAGACAGGCAATGATGAACCTCACATATTGGGTAAAGAATGAAGGAGAGAGCTAGGTATGGTAGCACATGCCTGTAATCCCAACACTCTGGGAGGCCAAGGCAGAAGGATCACAAGTTCAAGTCTAGCCTGGGCAACTTAGCATGACCCTGTCTCAAAATTAATATGGGGGGTGTGGCTCAACGTAGAGCACTTGCCTAGCATGTACAAGGCCCTAGAGGATTCAATCCCTGGTATTGAAAAAACAAAATTTTTCATTTAAAAAATAAATGTTAATTAAGTAGCTAATTAATTTTTAAAAATCAAATCAATTCAAGTTGAGACTTCAGGAAACCAAATGTTTTCTTTTTGTTTATTTGTTTGTTTTGCTGTTATATTTCAAATACAGGAATCCACTTGTTCATGGTTAGCTTTCCTAAAACAAAACATTTCTAAAACAAAGACTATTTACATCTTAGGAAGTCTTTGTTTCAAAAAGGCCACCTTCTTCAAGAGCTACAACTTCTTGAAAGATTTTCCTTTTAGTGATTATATCATCAGCAAATATTCCTAAACTCTTTCCATTTGGCACGGTAGTTTGTTAAACAAAGGAGGAAGTAAGACTCCTCTACACAAAGGAGGTCTCCAAAACAGAGCCTTGGTTATGACTATAGATATTTGCTCCTCCCTATCCCTTCCTCAGGCTGTAGTATAAAGTATTCTCAATACAAAATAGTGGCCATCATGTCTGTCTGATCCCAAATGTTTTCTTTTAACACGAAACACACTAAAATAATTGTGGCCTCATCTTACAAAATTCTTCAAATAATACAGAAAAATAGCATCAATTCTGTTAGAGATCATTAAAAATAACTTTCCTTTCCACCAGTGTTGAACACAACAAACACACTGGAGATGACCAGATACAGCATTCCACTCTTCTCACCAAAACAATTACTCCGAATGGATCTGATGACAAACATTCATTAAAGCGATTCACTTCTGGGTCCCTGTGCTCATGACTGCTGTAGTAACAGCAGGAAATGAATCATCAGATAAGAGATCAACATCTTGTAAGTACAGAGCTGTTAGCATCAGTGTTTGGGTCAAATGAATACATCTGGAAATTCCTTGCTACCTTCAGAGACGGTAGCATAAACAGCAACATTATTCATCTCAAGATGTAGAATTCTTTTAATAGATCTTGCTTTGGGGCCAAGAGTTCTTGACATAGTTATTATATTCATAAGAAAATTGTAGTGTTTTCCCTCTTCTAGGTTCCTGGTTACTGTTTAAAACCTTTAACTTTGATTTTTCATTTCAAAGTCTTTATTAGTTATATAAGAAAAGATCCCAGGATCTGAAACATAAGAAGGTCATCCTTCACACAAAAGTCAAAACAATTGCATCAGTCAGAAACTCCAAAAGTCACAAAAAGGTTTTATCATTTGGTAGGAAACACTTCACAAAATTCATCCTTATTGCAAAAATCCTCTTCTGAATCATTAAGATGGGGCAAGGAAAGAAATGGGAGAAAAAGAAGTCAAGAGACATACAGTATTTACTTCCTACCCAGACAAGAACAGCACTTGTAACAGCATTACAAAGAAGGAAAATGACCAAAGTCATTGTGTATGTCAGAGAGCCGTCTTTTCATCAAGATCACTATAAAGTTAAGGCAAACTATTTATACTACATCAAAAAAACCCAAAGGCAGAGCAAAAAATAAAAGCTTCTAATTTAACAAAATGTTAGTGGTTCTGAAAGCCTACAGTGAATTAGACTGCAAGTACGTGAACTATGATTTTACTAACTCATACAGGGTTAAAGATGACTGATATCTGCATATAAAGCTTGAAGCCTAAATGAAAATAACACCACATAATGCAATTTAAATTTACCAGAGGGCCTGATCCAAATGTTGAGTAAACAACAACTGAAAGTAACAGTGATGTTTCGAACTTCAAATTTGTGTGGAGGGGCCATAATAGTCCACAGAGAATTAGCTATGGTTCAACTGAGACAGCCTGATAAAAACACAGGGGCACAGGGATGTTGGTGTGGGGGTAGGAAGGTAAAACGGTCAATATGCCACTAAGGCTGTTCAGACATCTGATAAACTGTGTTCCTGGACACATGCGTAACAAAATTGTATGTGAAGGCAGAGATGCAGCTTTATGGATTCCATGTTTAAACTGATGACAGAACATCTGGCAAGACTGCTATGTAGAAGACTAACTACATGACACAAAATAGAAAGGAAAAAGAATATCTTGTTTTAAGTAAATAAACAATTAAATTTTCAACATATATTAAGTATTCATGGCATAGTAAGACACTAGTAAAACCTATTACCAAGTTTTCTAACTGGACACTGCAGCTCCTATGTTAGGCAATGGAAGCCACTGGCACAGGTCATAACCTAGCACAGCAATGTTACCTCCCGGCACCCTCAACAAAAACAACAGAACCAGATCCAGACCCAGACCACAGAGAGCCTCATTCAAAGTAACACTTCACTGAACAGAGGCAAAAAAAATTTTTTTAACTTCATAACTTTATACTCATTTTAATCTCAACTCCTGATTGCAAAAATGTTTTAAAAATGAACACAGAATGTCATACATTATCTCCTCCACATCCACAGTGCATTTTAAAGAGACAAATCTATGCTATGATCAAGATATAAAGTATCAAGATATGTATATAGATATTCTGAAAATTCAAGGGAAAAGACAACAAAGGGTAGAGCAAAGATTCACCTATATAAAGAAATATTTGTTAAGAACAATTTATCTTATATTGCATTTTCACAGTATTTGATCAAATATTATTAAAATTAAAGATATTAATTTAGTGTTAAAATATTGTTTAAATAATGACACAGAACACTAAAGCATTAAAAAACACAGAAGCATAAATGAAGAAATTTTTCCAGTACCCAAAAACTGCTTCTGTAAAAATACAATATTGTATACAAGACAGTAGTAGTCCCTAAGAGAATAAACGGCTCTGAATTTGATGAAAGTGCTCCTGCAGTGAACAATTCACTCTTCTTACAGATTCCAGATGCTCAACATTCCTGACATCAGAATGGAAAAATTTACTGGTAGTCTAGAGAAACTTAATATCACCATTCTTGTCATTTCCCTCATAGCTTCATTATTAGGACAAGTCTGGGAAAGCTATAAACCCATGTTAAATGATAAAAAAGATGGCCTCTGTGTTCAGTCATACTGGACAGCATAAGCAATTACAACATTTAGAAATCATATAGGAAAAGGGTTGAGAAACAAAAACAAATGTGTATGTTTCTTCTTAATTTTGATATCTGCATTATAAACAGTATAGACAGGCAATGTACCAAAATGTTTTACAATAACCTAGGGGTAATAAACGCTAAAGAACATATATCAATGCCCAGAACAACACTATTAAATTTTATTATATTAATACAGTGAGATATACCAAGTTTTAAATTTTCCATTTTGTCAAAGGTAAAATAATCAGCACTATTTAGTTCCATTTATAACAGGTCTCAATTTTTCTCATTTAAAGTATGCTTTATTTCCAAAAGTACTTAGACACTAAAATACTTTAATTCAACCCTGATAGAAGCATTCTCTTTCTCACACTATCCCTCAATTGCAAATTGGCAGGCTGGGCTTTTAAATATACAAAACAATTTAGATAATTAAAATAGTACAGTTTAGTAACGATTCATACAATTATCTTAAAGTCTATAAAATCAGGGTTTGTTGACAGCAAGTACATACACTTGTACATAACTTTCATCTTCAGAAGCTACTTCAAATTTTAAACAGGTTTCAATTTGTAATTAACTTGCATTAGTAGTGTATAGCTTTACTATCAAAGTAAATGTGATAGTACTTTGACGTTTAGCAGTACTCACTCAAAAGATAAAAACGTAGTACAATGAAAATTCTAAGACTTACAGGATATGACATACAGCTGTCCTTCATAAAACTGGCTGAATTTACATGATATTAAACCAGTTGTAAGGCCACTGTAATAGCCAAAACATTATATTTGCTTTATGGTAGTTAGTAGCAGGTTAGAACTTATATAAATTTATTTTTAGGCTGGGGATTTAGCTCAGTGGCATAAGCACCTCCCTGGCGAGGTTGTGAGTTTGATCCCCATACCAAAATAAATAAATAAATAAATAAAATAAGATTTATTTTTATATTTATTGTGTATTTAAAACTTAGCATAACATGTAGCTAGATCAAAATGAATAGTTAATCTGAATTATACTTCATACTTCAGGATAGTAATCTAACACCTACCTCTCATAACTGCCATTCAATGTATTCATTGTACAGTAATAAATACATCAACAGGTACCTTAATCAGGAAGGTAAATAATGGCCAGAAAAACAGAGAACACCGAAAGTGGCCCACTAATTGTGTGAGGGCATTAATAACCCCCACTACTTGCTTTCTTTCCTTGCCCTTTTCTCTTTGAAACCCCTACCCTAGTTTGAAAATTTCACTTATTTATGGCCTATAGATTATAACTTAGATGCTTAGCTGGCAGTTACACTTTAAATAGCAAGTAAACTTTGGCCAAATACCCCAAAGGCCTCATCCTCTCCTCTAACTGGCCATAAAACTACAGCAAGGGGAATAGTTTTATCTCAAGGTGGACAAACTGCCTGATGGCCACCTCCTATGTACCAATTAACCAAATGTGTAAGTAGGTCTTATAACATCCCAAAATAATGAGTGTTGCAAGAAATGGTATCCATGGCAACCCTTTGACGTGGTAAACCCACACATAGATATAAAAAGACAAAAAAAAAAAAAAGGATCAAAGTCAGCAGTTTCGACCGCCTGAATCAGCTACTGCTAACTGCTGCAGCTCCAAATAATCAAATAAACCTCATTTGTTTCTCGACTCCTGGTTTCCCATGGGTAACTTTCATGAGTGTGCAGCTACAATTATACAAAAAGGCAAACATTTATCCTAAAACTGCTACAATAACCAACAAAAGTAAAGATGGATAAGTATGTAGATTATAATTTATGCCTGTTTTGCAATGGGATGAAAGATTAAAAATCTCCAGTGCACATGGTTAACCCTTCGCAAAAAGAAGCTGCTGTCATCATCATCTTTATCACATCCTCTAATGTTTATTAAAAATCACTGAAGTGAAAGTAAAGCTCCTAGCAGAGCTCAAGGGATGAAGTGTCTTAAATGGCTTTTTCTCCAAGTATTCTCTTGAACTACCCATCATATAACCAAGAACCTCCTGTTACACAGGTGCAAGAGATGAGCTTGATATGAGGGTGCATACCTGTAATCCCAACCACCCAGAAGGTGTAGTTGGAAGTTCAAGAACCACTTGAGCAAATGAGCGAGACCATGTCACAAAATATAAATGGCTGAGAATGTAGCTCAGTGGCAGACAGCCCCTGGGTTCAATCCCCAATATCAAAAAAGATAAAAAGATAAGAAAGAAAAGAAGAGAAAAAATGTAACAGATTAATTCATAAAAAATCTCTAACTCATACAAAAGATGTAAAAACCCACTTTCAATAGGGAAAAATGCAGAAACTTAGCATCCAACTAGTAACTAAGGTACGTCCATACACAGATTTTAATAATCTAAAAAACTAAAAATAACAAATCAGTGATTCACTGTTGGGGATCACAGATTCACAATCACTAACTCTGCATACTTCCCTCAAGGATAAATAGAGGCTTGGGATTATTGGTGTCACCCTTTTGAGAGTCTCCATTAACTCTTTAGGGGTAAGCCACCCTCTCCCACCCAGTAAAACTAAACCAAGACCCCTAAGATTGAAAAACACTTCAGGGCAAGATCTTTCTTGACATAAAATCATCTCTGACTTCTTGAGTCAACCCAGTATTATCAATTGCCTGCTGAGTCATAGGCCTCCAAGTCCTCTGTGGACCTTGATTCTCCTGCTAGCCACTCCTATCATTGTATACACCTAATACATAGTGGATGGCTTGGAGTGTCTTTGTCTCTGCCCATCATGAAGCATAGACCTCCCAGTCCCGCTTCATGTATTACTAAATTTGTCTCTCTTTCTTATTTCATTCTTTCACTGTACTCCTCATACAGGTGGTTGGGGATCTTGGTCAGGTTCCCAACAATTCGCACCTGATAACCAACAAGCTAAATGCCTCTCAACTTGTTATAGGCAGCCAAGTTAGACAGAAATATTATAAGCAGTCAGATAGGGCTGGGCCCTTGAAGGAGCCAGTGCAGAAGACCAGATACCTTGTAACTGTGGGGAAAACATGCCTCCCCACTACGGGCCAGACCTCGAGACAAAAGATAAAACAAATGCATCCAAACCCTAAGGATAAAAATCAGGGACTGATATTCTAAATAGGTAACCATAACCTTGAAGAAGCCAGAAGGAAGCCAGGCATGGGGGTGCACACCTGTAATTCCAGCACTCAGGAGACTGAGTTAGGAGGATCCTTGTGAGTTGGAAACCAGCCTGGGACACAAAGTGAGGTTAAGGCCAGCCTGAACTGAATAGTAAGACCCTGTCTCAAAAAGACAAAAAAAAAAAAAAAAAAAAAAAGACAGAAGGAACCATTAACTCAAAGCCCTACAAGGCCCTGTTTGATACTCATGCCTGCTTGTTACATGACTCGCTTTCCCATTTGAATCCAATTTAATCAATTTTGCCTGAGCAATTACACTCATAATCTTACTGGTTGACCACAGTTTTGTCCCACTTCATGTCCACCTTGTGAGTTCCCATCTTTTTCCCACCTTGGACCCGCCTCACTTTGTGATTTTGCTCTATTAAAGTCCTTAGAAAGACAGAGTCTTTGGCAACCCACTCAGGACCCCTTCTGTCTCACTCCTTCAGACAGAAGCTTTCTTTCTCCCAATAAATATATTCTGCTCTTAACTTCTGCTGTTCCTAAAATTCATTCTTTGATTTTAGAGAACAATGAAGGGTTTCTGCCCTAGTTTAAATTACTGGACATTACGGCAATGGTCTAACATGGCAGAAGGCCAAAGCAAAAAACGACACTTCCTCCTCCTTCAGCCCTGACTACAACTTCCACTTTCCTTTCCTGCGGGGGCAAAGAGAATTTCAATCAGTTCCTCATGCATCATTAATGCCTACTCCAAACTCCACCTCTCACCAGAGGTCATAAAACCTGCCGCCATGTTTGTCTCTGGTCAGAGGAGAAAGCCCAGCCCCACAAGTGGTGCACTCTTCTCCACGTCCTCAATAAAGGTGTTCTTTTTCTTTTTGCTTCTCTGTTGCGACAGAAAACCCTAACAAACACAAACTTGTACCAGACATCTAATAGACTGGGAGTTTCTTTGCCCTATATCGATGTTTACAACTTTCCAAGTCCTATCTAGAGAGATGACAACAGAATTTGCTGGCAACAGAATTCATAATCATTGTGTGGTCAATTCTCCCCACCTAAAAGAGGGATTGAGAAAATCTACTGAAACAAAATAACGCATGCAAAAATAGATTGAGGATAAAGAACTCAATGAAAAAAAATGGGGAGGGTGGCATTGCAAATTAGTAAGTAGTGAGGAATCATTCAGCTAACAGCTTTAAAGTTCAGGTTTACCATTTCAGTAAAAGAGAAACCTAATAAACTAGATGCCTACATAATGAAGCCAATCCCTAACGATCTTGGTGGAAGACCTCCAAATGATATAGGGGAATAAAACTCTCTACCTACTATATGTTCAGCGTGAGTTCGTGTTCTCTAAAATTGAAGAATGAATTTTAGGAATAACAGAGGTTAAGAACAAAAATATTTATTGAGAGAAAGAAAGCTTCTGTCTGAGAGAGAGAGACAGAAGGGGTCCCGAGTGGGTTGCCAAAGACTCTGTCTTTTCTAGGGACTTTTATAGAGTAAAGCCATGATGGGGAAAACTGGGAACTCGCAAGGCAGATGGGCTTGAGGTGGGACAGAACTGTGGTCAACCAATAAGATTAACTGTTTAGGTAAAATTGACTAAATCAGGAACAAATGGGAAGCGAGTCACATAGCAAGCGAGCATTCTAACGGATCAGTGACTTTTTGTGGGAAACTGGGATGGTAATTCCTGGTTTTTCAAGATGATTCATACCTAATCCCTAATGCTTATACTTAGGGTGTGGTTGCATTTGTTTTGCCTTCTGTCTTGAGATCTGGCCCACAGCAAGAGGTGTGTGTCTCCTTCAAGGTCATAAGACATCTGGTCCTCTGTACCAGTTCCTTCGAGGGCCTAGCCCTGTCTGACTGCCTATAATATTTCTAACTAACCAGTTGCCTGTAACATTATTACATCCAAATCATGTTCTGAAAATTCAACGTAACACATTTGGTAGACTAAAAATCCTCTCCATATATTTACAAGGGTGGTTTCTCCACAATCTGTAACCTGACAAGAAGAAACAAAGCAAAATATATAGACTTGACAAATCCTGTTTTTTATCTTAGAACAAACTCTTCTGAGCTTCTCTGACAGTCTTTTAAAGCGATTCTAGATAGGTGTAGTGGTGCATACCTGTAATCTCAGCTGCACAGAAGGATCACTAATTCAAGGCCAGCCTGGGCAACAGAGCAAGGCCCTAACTCAGAAACAAAAATATCTATAGATTTGAGGAGCTGAGGATATAGTGATGAAGTACTGCTTGGCACCCAGGAGGACCTGGGTTCACTGCCCAGCTCTAGGGAAAAAAAAAAAAAAAAACAGTAAATTCAAGTTTTCAAATTCACAACGTCAGAAAAAGAACCTTATTACTTGAGAGTTTGCAAATAAAATACTTTAAAAATTGTGATCTTGGACAGGACTGTCTACTGAGGATTCAACCCTGGGCTCATGCTAAACACATGCTACACTACTGAGCTACACCCCCTATTTTTACATTTTTAGCAAGATTTTCAATTGTCCTACAACAGCAAGATTATGATTTTCACAGAAACCTCATCCCATCACCGCTACACAAGGCTAGACAAGTATATGACAGTGTCCTGGCTCAGCACCTGTCACCCCACTCATGCTCAGGGCTGGCTAGGTGGGTGCCCCCTTCCTCCTTCATGGGTCCATCTCTATGAAAGTTGCTAACGGAAGCTGTGTACTCAGAGGGTAATGCTTCCAGACTGTGCAGAGGGGCCCAGGGCACATGTGAGGTTCCACTTGCCCTCGAAGCTTCAAACTAGTCATCAAGCTCTCATGGTGCTGTGGAGGTCAGGCTTGCCTGAGCTCTTCTAAACAACTTCCACTGGTACTTGCTAGCTGAATGTGGAAAATGAGCACTTTACACAATTATAGGTAGGCAAATATTCTACTGACTAAATTACACCAAAGACTTAGAATTAGTTCAGGAAAGCATCAAAATAATGATTAAAAATAGTTAACATGAAAAGTTCCCCAAATGCCAATTCACACACTGCTTGCCACTCCCAAAGAGCTAGCAAGCAACTACAAGGCAATCTTGTTTTGCTGTGGAAGGAAACTGAAAATTATAAATACGATCATGTCAAATTAGCAGAGTATACTTTTTTCTGGGAATTACTGGAAGAAAAGAGCACCAAGTTCAGACTTGCTTTTCCACAGTGAAATAAACAAATTATCAAGAGGAAAAAAGTGATCACATGAGTTTTTTTCTCATGAGTTTTTTTTTTAAGTAAGTAACATGAACACAGTATTTTCATGATACTGACAGTACAAATAAAGTCTACTATTCTTATTTCAAATGGTTTCTTTTAGTGGCAAATGTCAGTGACATATCTCATAGCTTTAATAACTTGGATCCATCACTTTAAAGATAAAAGTATCATGATTTTGATGTCACAAATAAGGTTAATAGGACTTCCTAACTGGACGGATCAAAAGACCAAAATAGAATATTTATTTTAAAACAAACTGCTGGGGATTTAGCTCAGTGACTCAAGTGCTTGCCTGGTAAGTACAAGATCATGAGTTCGAACCCTGGTATCAAAAATAAATAAATAAATAAAAACAAATTTTTACATATATATGAATGTATATGAACAAATTTTATATATATATGAATATATATGAACACATATGAACAAATTTTATATATATAAATTTTATATATATAAATTTTGTATGTATATAATTTATGAATATATATATAACTCAAAGTCAAAACCACACCAGTATGTAAAGGTGATGAGACATAATCAAAAGAAAATTAATCAAATAGAAGACAAGTGAACATGCTGTGAACATTGCTGAAATGACAACAAAGGATTTAGACCCATACATAAATTTAGTTGATGAAGCAGAAGCAGGGTTTGAAAGGATCAAGTTTTATTCTGTTGAAATGAAGAACCCGCAAACAGCATCACATGCTACAGAGAAATCCCTCATGTAAGGATCAATCAATCTGTGCAGCAAACTTCACGGCTGTCTTATTGTAAGAAACTGCCATCAGTATCCCAAATTTCACCACTATGACCCTGATCAGCAGGTGCCAGCTGCAAGGTTAAGACCTTCCACCAGCAAAAGATTATGACTCACTGACAACTCAGGTAAGTATTAGCATTTTTTAGCAAATAGGTACTTTTTAAACTAACCTATGTACATTGTTTTTTAATATATCATGGTACTGCACACTTATTAGACTGTATCATATTATAAACATTACTTTTACATGCACTAGAAAACCAAACATTCCTGCAACTCACTTTATTTTTTTTATTTTTTTTATTTTTTTATTTTTTGCAACTCACTTTATTATATTTGCTTTAATTCAGTAGTCTGAAACCAAACCCACAATTCTCCAAGCTTTGCCTGTACAGAATATTTCAATGACTTAATCTATAAACCTGATGTAATAGACACATACAGGAATATACCTACCATTAGGCATATACCAAATATTTACTGCAGCTGACTATATATAAGGCCATAAAATAAGTCTAAAACTTTGAAGGAGCAAATTAATGCAAATTCAACTTTCTGACTATAATGCAATTAAGGTAGAAAGCAACAAAAAGATAACGATACTGTTAGAAAATATAAATAACCAAATACAAAGTAATTATACAGGAAAGCAAGAATTTAATGAAATCAGAAAACATTTTTAAATTATGGCATGAAATAAAGGGGTAATCTTAAATGTGAGTATTAGGAAAAAAATAAGACTGAACATTTATGAACAAAGTATTTCAAATAATTTTAAAAAGAATACTGAAAATTAATGAAATAAAAATAAATGTACAATAGAGAAAATAAAGCCAAATTTATATACCTAAAAAGAATGGAATTGACAAAACCCTGAGAGAGAAAAAGAAATCAAAAATATCAATATCAGAACCCCAAAAAAAAATCAATATAGAAAATTACAAACACAAATAACAGTTATGAGACATTTTATTGCACAACAAATTTGAAAATTTTGATGAAATGGATGAGTCTTAGAAAAATGTAAATCACCAAAAGTAACCCACGAAGCATAGACAACTGAAATAGTCTCAAAACTTCCAAAATAAATAAATTAGTTACCAAAATACCTTGTCAAAAAGAAAATTTCCAGACTCAAGTGGCTTAACAGGTAAGTTTCACTCAAGTAAAAATTAATTTCAAGGCCAGGCATGGTGGCGCGCGCCTTTAATCCCAGCACTCGGGAGGCTGAGGTAGGTGGAGCATTGTGAATTCGAGGCCGGCTTGGGCTACAACGTGAGCGCAAGGCCGGCCTGAGCTACACAGTGCAACCCGGCCTCAAAAAACCAGGGCTGGGAGTTTGGCTCAGCAGCTTAAGCGCTTGTCTGGCAGGCGCGAGGTTGTGAGTTCAACCCCCGGGGCCGCAAAAAAAATAAAAATAAAAAAATTAATTTCAATCTATCATAATCTTTACCACAAAAGAAAAGGAAATATTCTTCTCAAAGCTAGCATGATTTCATGAAAATATGACAAGCAATGAAAAAGGGAAATTACAAGCTAAACTCACTAATGAACACAGATTTTTAAATTCAAAATAAGCAAATCAAATCCCACAAAATAAAAAAGTTAATAAGTTATGACCAAATTATTTATCCCTAAAAAGCAAATTGGTTTAATGTTCAAACATCAATGTGATTTTCTATATTAAGAAAGTAACAGGAAACCAATCATGGAATCATTAAGATAAATAAACAAAAAGCACCTCTCAATATTCAAAGGCTAGTCATTTTAAAAATTTTTTTTCAAACTAGGAACAAAAGGAAACTTCTTTCCGGTACTAAAGGATACACAGGGCTTTCCATTTTCATTTCAGAGAACAAGATGCTCTGTTATCCCAAATCTGGGCTCCTCCTACACCAGTCACTTCCACCCAAGCTTCATGCCAGCAAGGTTAAAGCTGTACAGCTGAGGTACACTGCGGGCTAAGTTGGTACTCCATCTGCCCCGGCCCTTGCTTGATCAGCCCCCTGTGCCTGTCTCCAAAAACAGTGGATGACACTGCCAAGGCAAGGGGTAACTGGAAGGGTCTGAAACTATCCAGACAATTCCAGAATGTGGTGGGACCTTCTGCCTCTGTCCTGATCATCAAAATCCTCCCAGGGCTACCAAGAGACAGAAAGGAACAGGAAAACATTAAAATACAGTGAAAATATCCCTTTGGAAACTGACAACATTGCCAACATAACAGCATTGATCTTGGAAAAGTCTTGGAACCATAAAAGACAGCCTGGGGACTGCTAGTGTGAGGGCTCCCATGTTGATGACCACCACCCTGCAGACATAAATGACATCAACAGTGGTACAGTCAAATGCTAAATTAGTTACAAAATATAAAGGAAAATACTTCAACAAAGGATCATCTGACAACCAAAGTGGGAGTGTGGGGGGTGGAGTATGCAAGAAAACAGCAAATACGATGGAGAACAAGTGGTGAAATAATTTCTTTAAGATCTGGAACTAAAAACAAAGATGCGTACTTTGACCACTGATATTCAACACTGTAATGAAGGTCCCAGATGTTGATCCCAGCAAAGGGAAAGGCCAATCTTTAGAATAAGTCATGGTAATCCACAATTGGATAACTGTGTGGGAAAAATTAATTTGGAGCCCTACCTCACACCTTACACAAAAATTGATTTTAAAGTATTAAGAACAAATATATAGAAGGAAAAAGGAATAACTTTATGATCACAAGCTAAGAAAGCATTTCATGAATAAAATACAAAAACTGCTAATTCTAAAGGAAAATGGTACTCAACTACATACAAATTAACAACTTCTGGGAGGAGAACAGCACAAAGAGTGAGAAGACAAGCCACAAAAGAATGCATAAAGACTTGGTGGCATTTGGGGAAATCTAATTAAGGATGAGTTGCCACTGAAGATAAATTTAATTTGCGTTTAATGGTAATGTAATTATGTAGTGGGCTTACTCACATAGTTCCTTAGTGCTGTATATGTGTAACTTATTGTTAGCCATCCAGTGGAAAAAGTTTTGAAGGTTACTCCAGCAGCCCAATGTGGTAACTAAGTTGGTTTAAACAGAGGATGCAGGTCCCAAGCATATACCATTACACGACCATGTTCCACAGCCCCAGCACTGAAAGTATGAGGGTGATATGAACTGTAACAAGCCAGGAACCAGTTTGTAAATTTTCTACCAATTATCAGTTACAAAAAGGCATGCTGTGGAAGTCATTCTCATTTAGATCTAGTAAAAATGGAAGATTTTTTTCTGTCTGGAATACATTCAATAATGTACATTGATCTTTTTTCTCTTCTATTGAGTATCATGTAAAGTAAAATTTATCACGATTTTCCGGTGAAGCTGAATGCTGTCAGCATCCAAACTATCAAGAAAAATAACTTCATAAATAATGTAAGATGTTTTCCATAAATAATGTAATAGTTTTTCTCAACTTTTAAAGACAGTATTATATATGAAAGGCAACCAGAGAGTAGAGAACCAAAAATATAGAAGAAAGATATTCAAAGAGGTGTGTCAAGCAGTAAATTAATGCAAGATTATGCTTTTTCCCTAGAACTCAATATACTTATCATTTGTATCCACTTGTTGATATCTATAATTTGGTATAATTGTTTCTCATTCTAAATAAGTACTATTCACTTTCAGCCTAATCCCATTTATGAAGTTCAACAAGTAAACTTAAAATACATTGGCTTAGACAAATCATAAACTTTGCACCACACACAGCATGAAGTAGGAATCTTTTCTTTTCCCTGTTCACTGCTGAGGACACTGTGACTGAGAAACAGCTGCTTTCAAGGTGTTCGATTTCTTAACCTCAGTGGAGTCACATGGATATTGATGTTATAAGCACTTTCCAAACTGAACTTATAAAAATTTTACATACATTCTGTATATATATTATATTTCACATTATGTTTGTACAAATCATATCTAATGAAATTATAAAACTAAAACTAACATAGGTATTATGCAGAAAAAGAATTATTCCATAAGGTTACAAAAAAGTATGGCACTATTACAGGGATAAAAATAAGTTAAATCAACTCTAGTTAATGAAAGTTGTTTCCCACAAGTTAGCTACTCTGATACTGCTATACATATAAAATGGACTTGAACAGTTAAGTAAATGGATGGTGGTGAGGCCTGGGATTTGGCTCAGAGGCATAGTGCCTGCCTGGCAAGCACGAGGTCATGAGTTCAATTTCAGTACCAAAAAAAAAAAAAAAAAGTAAATGGATGGTGGATGGTGGCTGGTGGCTGTAGGATTTTTCACTGTTGCAGCAGGAACTACCAATAAAAAAGGGGAAGGAGCTGAAATGACTTTTTCCTGCTAATAGATTAGAGTTAGAGACATCAGCAAGCATTTACATTAGCTTACTATAGCTATAGCCAATTGCACATAGAAATGTTCACATATGCACATGGTGTTTATGCCTGGGTTAGTGTGCACACATACATTTCTTTGCTTTGTCAGCTGAGAAAGCCTAAAATAATACTTCATAAAGCAATGAGCAAACCTATTACCCAGATCTAAATTTCTAATCCCATTTCCCATAAAAGGAACTACAGCTCAATAGCTAAATGACTAAGTCTAGAACTAGGAAGGAAATGTATAAGATGAACTGGGAGCATCTTTGATGCAAAAGTAAGGAAGTGCTAGGAAAAAACAGGGAAGTTCACATTGATGGTAGGCTTAATCAAAAGAGCCAACTGAAAGAAATCCCAGTGGCCAAAGCTGTGACAATGTGAGCAACAAAATAAACTAGTGTTAAGACTATAATTCAGTGTATAAAACAAATATTCACGAGTTAATACTAGTGCGAATAAATGAAGGAAAAAAATAATGGGGAAGAAAAGACAAAAACCTTCCAAGTAATTTATGTAAATACTTCACCACAAAGGAGAGAGAACAGGACAAACCACTCTTTTAAATGTTTGAGCTGCACACAGGACTTCCTTCCAATGTTGTATACAGAAAGGGTAGAAAAAGAGTACTTTACAATGGAAAAACCCAGTTGTCCCCAGATGGTGCTGGCTAAGGAGAGTGCTCTGAGATCTGCCCCCTCCTTCCTTTCACTGGCAGGACTCAGGGCCCAGAGACCTGCAGGAACACCAGCTACGCAGCAGGACCCTGGCTAAGGCACACACAATGGACAGGTGCAACTCTCACAGAAATGTCTCAAGCACCAGTAACAAAATCAACCAACAGGTGGTAGGTTACGAGAACCAGTGTGTGCTTGGGGACAATGACAATGACACAAGGAATCCAGTTGCCCCATTCTCTTTTCTTGTATTTTCTCTCTCTCGTTTTGTTTTTGTTTTGTTTTGTTTTCCTTTTTCTTTTCTAAACAACTGGGGAGAACTCCAGTCACAGAAAGCTAATCCCATTCCCCAAATCTAGAGACAAAGATCAGACTCAAACCCTGCAAAAGTCCATCTGCAATCTTGGCCAGAGTACACATTTCTGGGATCTAACTTAGACCTCCCACAGAACTGCGGACACTAAATGAATTTCACTACTTTAATTTTTCTCTTTCTTCTTTTCTTTCTGTTCCTTTTTCTTTTCTTCCTTCTTTTCTCTCTTGTTCATGATTTAGATCTCTAACTTTTTGTTTTATTCTACTCAGCCTCTTTCTCTCTTTAGGAAACCACCTCACTTGACTTTATGATACTTTCATGTGAGTAAATATTGTCCTTTCTGTTTCTGGTTCACTTCAAAACTCCTAGGCCTTCTCCTCCAATCCTTCTCTCCTGTGTCCTACAGTTACCCAAACCCTGGATGATCATCCTGTACACTCCAACCTTGGTCCTACTATATTTAACCTCATTCATCTCTCCATCTTATCCTCTATCCTCTTGAAACACCCACACACACACAATTGGGTAAAATTACTCTACTCAATGGAAAATCACTGCAAACAAGTTCCTGGTATAAGTGGGATTATATTATATTTCTGTAAACCTTCATCCTATGGTTATTAATATCAGGCTAATAGTTACCACAGTATATCACTAGCCAGACTGTACTTGAATCCATTATTATTGCCACCTGAACTACTTTAACCAGGATATCATACATGCTATAACCAGTTTTTCCTTATATGACAACACTGTGATTGTAAGGGGTCATAACCATCAACACAGTCCAGTACCAAAGGAATGGATCATAAGTCAAATGGATAACAATTCCTCAGTCTTGATATAGTAGGAAGGTAGATTCTTGGGATAGACATAAAGACTAAGAACCACCTACATCTAAAAGACATATGGAGGAACAGATACCTCCTAGGAAAGCCTTGACACCAGTGATAAGGCTATATAACATAAGAAATGTACTGGCATCAACACAGAAAACAAAATACAACAGAAAATAAAAAATGACAAGGTAAAAAAGTAAAATGCAACCCCAAATGCCCAACTCACCCAGGACAAGTCCAGAGCACAAAGATACGAAGGAAATTAGAAGCCAACAAATGGAACTCTGAAACGATAACAGCAGAACTGAAAAAACAAATGGAAGAGGCCATAAAATAAATAATCTCCAAGGTGCAAAAAAGAATGACTATCAAAATGAAAGAATGCCTATCAAAATGAAAGACACTATTAAAGCAGACATTGATAAACAAATAGAGGAGCTCAGGAAAAGGATAGAAACCATGAACGCCAAACACAGAAACAGAATCAATGAAATAGATCCAAACAGAAATATCAAAGATAACAAGCATCACTGAAAGTGTATGCAGCAGACTGAACAAAGGCAAGGATAATATCAGAACTAGAAGACAGGAACTCACCAGGGGGACAGCCAGACCCCAGCTTTTTCCTGTGAGTCAGTGCCATTTGTGGACTGCAGGGGAAGAGAACAAGAAGTTACCAAGAAGTAAGCCCTCCCTGTGAATTAGTGCCATGTGTGGGTCACTGGGGGGACAACCAGACCCCAGCCTTTTCCCACGACTCAGTGCCATTCGCAGACTGTGAGGGAAGAGAACAAGAAGTCACCAAGAAGCAAACCCTCCCTGCAAGTCAGCACCATGCGCGGGCTGCTGGGACAGCCAGACCCCAGGCCCTTCTAGTGGGCAGGCTGGGAAACAAGAAGAGTCACCCCCACCATAAGCAACAGGCTTATCCTAGAGAAACACAGGCTGCAATGATAGCTATTGAAGTAAAATATAATTGAATGCTTGTAGTGTTAGTGTTTCACTGACTTTGCAGATCTAAAGCCAGTAGTCTCATCATCTATTCACAGGATAACAATACGCAATGTAGCATCTATGGGTGATCTCCTTCTGAAGGTAGTAGCCATTGTTATTTCTCTATTGTCTGGTTTTGAAGTCCCATATCATTTTCATTGTTTTGTTGGGTTGGGTTTTATTTGGTTTTGTTTTGTTTGATTTTATTGTATCTGATGGCATGGGCAGCTATTTCAAAGATAACAAGATTTATTATGGTAGTCATTTTAGATTTACTATTGCTTGTTTTGAAGCCCTTTATTGCATTCATTGTTTTGTTTTGGCTTGGTTTGATTTGGTTCTATTCTGTCCTGTTTTGTTTGACTTTTACTATGTCTGAAGGTATCTGCAGCTATTTTGAAGACAACAAGAGGCATCATGGTAATCATTGTTGATTTCATATTGTTTTGAAGTTCTGTGTCACTTACACTGGTTTGTTTTGATTGGTTTTATTGTTTTATTTTGCTTTGTTTTATTCTCTTTAAAACAAAAATCAAAAAAAAAGAAGAAGACAGGAACTCAATCAGCAACCAGGAAAAGAAAAATATCTTATAAACAGCAACAGACCATGAAAAAAATCAATCCAATAGCTACAGGATGAAGCAAAGAAGAAAAAAAGATTGACTGGAATCAGTGAAAAAGGTTGAAGACAGTACAAAGCCATTAAAAATGTCTTCACAGAAATAATGGCAGAAAACTTCCCAAACATGAATAAAGAATTTCACACACAAATAAATGAAACATATAGAACTTCAAATAGCCAAAACCAAAATAAATCTACACTAAGGCATATAATAATCAAGATTCCAGAAATTCAGCACAAGAACAAACTATTAAAAGCAGCTAGCAAATAGAAACTTATCACACATAAAGGAAAGCCCATCAGGATCACAGCAGATTTCTCAACACAAACCCACAAATCAAGGACAGCATGGAGTGAGGTATTTCAAGCCCTAAAGGAAAACAATCTTCAACCCAGATTGATATACCCTGCAAGACTATCCTTCAAAATTGGTGAAGAAATAAGACACTTCCATGACAACAACCTAAGAAATTTATGACCATCAAACCAGCTTTACAGAACATGCTGAAGGACACATTAGAAAGAGATAACTAAGACCACAAACACATGAACATCAATAGAAAAAAGCCTCCGGGCAGGGCAAACAATTAAAACAGGAAAAAAAAAGGGAACAAACAACAGGAAAACAACATGAAAAAGAAAAGCCAATACATATTACTTAATATAAATAGTCTCAACTCACCAATCAAAAGAAACAGACTGGCAAAATGAATCAAAAAGCAATATTCAACAATATGGGGCATTCAAGAAACACAATTAACCCAAAAAGAAATGCACAGATTAAAATTCAAAGGACAGAAAACAATTCTCCATGCCACAGGAACCTAGAAAAAAGCAGGGATAACTATTCTATTTGTAGACAATGCAAACTTTAAGCCAAAACTAATCAAAAGAGACAAAGAAAGCCACTACAATCTTGTTGAGGGAAAACTCCAAGAAGAGATAACAATCATAAAGATTTATGCACCTAACTACATAAAACAAATATTAATGAACATGAAAAACCAAATACGCACTAACACCATTATAGTGGGATACCCTAATACCCCACCCTCACAAATAGATAGATCAACTAAACAAGAAATCAACAAAGAAATATTAGAATTAAACCAAACCTGTAAAAAAAAATGACTTGGTAGATGTCTGCAGTGTTCCACCCCAAAACATCAGAATACACGTTCTTCTCAGCTGCACATGGAACACTCTCCAAAACAGACCATATATTAGCTGACAAAACAAGTTTAAGTAAATGTAGAGGAACTGAAATCATTCCATGCTTACTATCTAACTATAGTGCAATGAAACTGGTAATCAAAAACAAAGGCAATCACAAAAACTACATTAACATATGGAAATTAAACAACACTCTTTTGAACAACCAATGGGTCACAGAGATATTAAAGATGAAATTAAACAGTATACACAATTAAACAAAAATGCCAATATAATATACTGAAACTTACAGGATGCAATGAAAGCAGTCCTGCAAGGGAAATTTATAGTGATAAACTCACACATCAGGAAAATAGAATGAACTCAAATAAACAACCTAACGTTGAACCTCAAACTTCTAGAAAAAGAAAAACAAATCAAATCCAAAGCTCATAGGGCGAGAAAAGTAGAAGAGGAGAAATTAATGCAATAGAGACTAAGAAAACAATGTAAAAAAAACAATGAATCAAAAAGGTTCTTTGAAAGAACAAATAAAATTGATAAACCATTAGCCAACCTCATCAAAAAGGGAAAGAAAAAACACAAATTCAAGTAATTAGGAATGAAAAGTAGGAAATCACAATTGATCCCACAGAAATCCAGGAAATCATCAATACCTACTATTAGAATCTATATTCTAATAAGATGGAAACCACAGACGAAATGACAGCTTCTTAGATACAATCGTATAGTCAAAACTAAATCAGGAAGATATAAAAATTCTAGATAACCCAATATCAGCCAATGAAATTGAAAATGTCATTACAAATTTACCAACCAAGAAAAGCCTAGGTCCTGACAGATTCACTGTTGAATTCCACAAGAAATTCAAGAAAAACTAATGCCACCAATGTTGAAACTCTTCAAGGAAACTGAAAGGGAAACAGTACTTCCAAAATCATTCCTGAAAGCAAGTATTAACCTGATTCCAAAACCAGAGAAGAATGCAACCAAAAAAGAAAACTATAGGACAATCTCCCTAATAAACATAGATGCAAAAATTCTCTATAAAATACTGGCAAACAGAATGCAGCAAATCATGGAGAAAATTATACACCATGACCAAGCAGGATTCACCCCATGGATGCAGGGATGGTTCAACACATGCAAACCAATGCATGTAATACACTATATTAACAGAACCAAAGACAAAAATCACATGATCATCTCAATACATGCAGAAAAAGAATTTGACAAAGTCCAATACCCATTCATGAATAAACCCTACAGAAAATTGGAATAGATGGTCTTTACCTCAATCTGATAAAAGCCATCTATGACAAACCAACAACTAACATCATATTAAATGGTCAAAAACTGAAAGCTTTCACTCTAAAGTCAGGGACAAGACAAGGCTGTCCATTATTACCATTTCTATTCAATATAGTTCTGGAAACACTAGCCAGAGCAATTAGACAAAAGAAAAAATAAAATGAATAAAGGTAGGAAAGGAAGAAGGTAAATTATTATTATTTGCAGATGACATGATACGCTACACAGAAGACCCAAAAACTCCACCAAAAAACTGGTAGATTTTATACCCAAATTTAGAAGTATACCAGGATACAAAGTCAACACTCAAAAATCAATAGCAATCCTGTACACAAGCAACAAACTCACAGGAAGAGAAATTAGCAAAAGCACACCCTTCACAATAACATCTAAAAAAATGAAATACTTACGAATCAATCTAACAAAGGATGTAAAGGATCTGTACAGTGTACAGTACCCTAAAGGTGATTGAAAAGAATATGAGAAAATGAAAAGATATCCCTTGCTCTTGGATAGGAAGAACCAACATAGCGAAAATGGCCATTTTCAAGACTACTGTACAGATTTAATGCAATCTCAATCAAAATACCATTAGTATATCTCATACATCTAGAGAATACACTCCTAAAATTCATTTGGAACTAGAAGAGACCTAGAATAGCAAAAGCAATTCTAGGCAACAAAGGCAAGTCAGGGGGCATCACAATCCCAGACCTGAAATTATACTACAAAGCTACTGGGATAAAATCAGCATGGCATTGGCAAAAAACAAACAAACAAACAAGAAAAGGCCTGAGGATAAGTGGAACAGAATAGAAGATGCAGACCAAACCCCAAACACACTCAGCCACTTTATCTTTGGCAAAGGAGTCAAACATGTTCAATGGAATAAAGATAGCCTCTTTAATAAATGGTGCTGGAAAAGCTGGCTTTCCATATGCTGAAGACTAAGACTAGACCTGTGTGTCTATCACCAGGCACTCAACTAAAGTCAAAATGCATCAAAGATCTAAATATTAAAGTTGAAACACTAAATTTACTAGAAGAGAAAATAGGTAGAAATCTCAAATGCATAGGCATAGACTTCATGAACAAAACCCAGACTGCAAAGAAAATATTACAAAAAATCAAAAAATGGAATCTCATCTTATTAAAAAGCTTTTGAGCAACAAAAGAAATCACCAAGAGAGTTAAAAGACAACCCACAGAGTGGAAAAATATTATAGCCAACTGCCCCTCAACAGACTTATACCTAGAACATATGAAGAACTGAAAAAAAAATCAAACCTCCCAAATTCAAAGACCCAATACAAAAATGGGCATCTGAGATGAATACACACTTCTCACATGAAGAAATACAAATGGCAAATAAATGTATGAAAAAATGTTCAACATCATTGGTCATTCAAGAGACACAAATTGAAACAATACTGAGATTCCATCAGACTCCAGAAAGCATGGCTACTGGCAAAAAAAAAAAAAACCAATAACAAATGCTGGCAGGGATGTGGGGAAAAAGGAACTCTTCTTCACTGTTGGTGGGAGTGTAGACTGGTACAACCACTGTGGAAATTAGTGTGGAGATTCCCTAAAAAACTAGGATTAGAGGCCCCATTCAACTCAGATATTTCCTTTCTGAGTATCTTCCCAGAAGAATTAAAAACATCGTACCACAGTAATATATGTACACCCATGCTAACAGCAGCATAATTTGTAATAGTTAAATCTTGTAAACAACCCAAATGCCCATCAACCAAGGAACAGATAAAAAAAAGATGTGTTTTTTAATATAATGGAGTACTATTCAGTCATAAAGAAGGATAAACTGAAGACTTTCATAGGTAAATAGAAGAAGCTTGAGATCATACTTGTAAGTGAAATAAATCAGACCCACATGTGTAAACATCGTATTGTCTCACTAGTGTGAGAAACTGAACAAGTAAATAAGATTCAAAATGTACAACAGATATTGTGAACTGGGAAAAAAACATTCAAAAGAAAAGCAAACTGTGATGGGGGAAAGGGGAAAAGAAAGAAGGGAAAAAGAAAAAGATGTATTTATACACAAGACAGTTAAGATAGCTATACAGCTAGTTTGTCTTAATTCACTGAAAAGAAAGGTTTGTGCTAATATTGCTTAAACAAGGTATCATGCCTGTACCTGGTACTCTGAATAACTACTACAAAGACAACAATGCACAATGTATTAATTATTGTAACTCTCCCACTAACCTGTTTTGAAACTCTGTTATATTGGGGGTTTTTTTCTATTTAAATTAAAAATATATATACATACAATGGAAAAACCCAACAGGACTTTAGCCAGCTGATCAACATCAACAACAACGGATCACAAATCAAATTCAAATACTTATCTTTAATTTGATCTGATGACAATCGCACTTTATCTCTGTGATTTTACTCCCCAAAACACATAACCCCAGCCTCTTTGTGGGAAATAAATAAATAAATAAATAAATTCAAATAGAGAAGAATCCTACAATATATCTGACCAGTACGCCTCAAAACTATCAAGGTCATCAAATTCAATGAAAGTGAGAAGAACCATCTAATCCAAAAGTAACTTAACAACACATGACAACTGAATGCAACACGGTATTGCAAACAAAATCTTAGAACAAAAAACAAGACGTTAGAGAAAAACTAAGAAAATCTGATTCAAATGCAGATTTCAGTTACTATCAAGGTATCAAATATTCTTTCAGCAATTGAATTTATCATACTAAACAAGTAAGATATTAACAAAGGAAACTAAGAGTGAGGTCTACTGGGACTCTCTGCACTATCTTTGTAATTTTTCTGTAACTCTAAAACTGTGATAAAAATTCATCAACGAAACAGTTCAGACAAAATCAACAGATCAATTGCAACCATATGCTGATACATGACAGAACAGGTACTATGGATCTATGTGAAAAGAACGAACTACTGAGTAAGTGATTCTGGGGCAACTTATAAGCCAAGCAGGAAAACAAAATTAGGGAAGATTAGATTTGATTGCTCCCTCCACGAACAAAGTGCAGTTAGGTTACAATTCCCAATGTGTAAAAACAAATCTTCAAAACTATTGGAATATTCAAAGAATATCTCTATCATCTTGAGATAAGAAAAGTCTACTGAAGCAGAAGAAAAAAATGTCATAATCAAAGAATGATTTGACTACATAAAAGTTTTCAGTTCTATAAAATAAAAAATATTATTTAAAGAGACGAGGACAGATGGCTGACCAAAGGAAATGGTGTGCAACCTGTAAGAATTAATACAAAATAACAAATTAAGAAATCCCAGAAATAAATTATAAATACATACATACATACATACATACAAAGATGGGGAAGGGATATGAACAGATAATCACAGAGGAATGAATGGCCATTAAACAAATGGAAATACTCTCTCTCTTTGTCTCTCTGCCTCCCCTCCCCGCACCCCTGCTGGGGATCAAAGCCAGGGCTTCGCCTGTGCTAAGCATGTGCCATTCCACTGAGTTGTACCCCAGACTGTACAAGTCTTGACTGCACAAAAGCTCATGTTTTCAGGTTGTACTTGGTTAATCACATTTTTTTTTCCATATCATGGGCCTCTGTCTGTCAGTTAAATTCTAAATTTTACTCTGCTATAGACCTGATGATAGGTCAACATCAACAATGCTGCTAAGCCATGCTTATGATAACAAAAAAAAAAATGACTCCAGACTGCTCAACCGTCTCTGACCAAGGAGGACCCAAGAGGAGACTATAGACATCTGATGCAAAGACCATACTTTGGAACTTCCATAAGTACCCAGACCTTGGAAGAGGTACATTGCCTGACTCAAACCTTGCTGGGACACAAAGTAGAAAACTCCACAAATTAAGGTGCTAATCAGGTTGGCACTTCAGATTAGCACTAAGCAAGACAGTCATGTGTGAGAAAGTTCTCTGTAAATTCTAAACAGCCTATGCTATTTTTCAAAATTGATATCTAAACTGACCCATAACACAAATACTCCATTTTAGCATCCTTTGAGTTAAATGTAAGCAATTATATTTTGCATTCAACTAAACTAACACATTTTTGGTGACCAGCAAAGTATGAAACTTATTCATTACATGCTGCAGTAAATTTATGATTCAAATAAATTTATCTATAATTTCCCAAACCACTATGGAAAGTTAAATCATTCATTTAATGTAATCAAACACAGTAAGGGACTATATAAAAACTAAAAAAAAAAAATTCAAACATTAATGGGTTTCCAAGTTAATGTCTGGAGAAAGAAAAAATTTTACATAATTTAACAATCAGAATTTCTTCCTAACAAAAACTAATCCTCAGTACAAATCTCAGTGAAAAAAATCATTCTTCATAGATAAAGATGAGACAAAACTTACCAAAATATAAGTATGGATACGACTGAAAATGACAAAGAATGGTATTTGCAAATACTGCAAAAGAAAATACCAATGTAACATAACACAACACAAAATTAGTCCCTCAGCTCTTTCTGAAAAGATGGTACCAGTGATAGGAATGGCCCAATCTGAGACCACTACCTCCGCTGGGGAAAGAATGGGACCAGTAGCACCCAATTCAGTAAGGGCAGCATAGCATGGAGAATTCTTTTTTAGTCATCATATGTCACTGCTTCTTTTGAGAGACTGTAAAAAAGCACTGCACAACCCCAACCCCTCCACATACACATATTTTAGTCTTCTTTCTTTTTTATGTTTCTTTCCTTCCTTGCTTCCCTCCTTCCTTCTCTGTGTGCTAGGGATTAAACCCAGCAGTTTACACATGCTGAGCACATTTTATACCACTAAATTACATCCCAGCCCCTTCCTGATTCCTAAAGTTGTTAGAGGCATCCAGGAATCTACACTTATGGAAAGTGCTGCTTCTCAGGAGCTCAGAAGGACCTCCCAGGGACACCCACCACCACCTGCATCAGATCAGAAAGAGAGATTTTACATATGCATGTGCATGGCCTTTTTGCTTTCTTGGAAATGTTTATATTGTATATCTCTAAATCTCACAACCAATTATAAAATAAAAGATGCTTACTGGTTTTAATTAAACTCTTACTGTCATACATCAGTTACAGGATACAGACATCAGTTTCACCTCTGATACCAGGCAAAAACAAAACATACCAGGCAAAAACAAAACAGAAGGTTGGGATGGGGGAGAGGGTTCTTCCTTAAGGAAAACAAACAAGAGGTCTGAGGCAAGTGTAGTCAAAAGTTCACGACTCTTACTACATTTCAGTGAAGGGTAGTATGTGCAGGTCTCATGGTATTCGTCAGAATTTTCTGTGTGTTTCAAATATCTAATTTTTAAAAAATTAAATGTGGGTATTATTCCAAAAGGAAGCCAAGGCAAGATCACTGGCACGCTTGGCTCCCGCCTGGAGAGAGCAGCAGCTGGTAGACACCCTCCAGTGTCAGCTATCGAGGACATATCTGAGCTGACCTGCTGGCCCTCACGCTGGCCATAAGACACATACAGGACCTGCCACGCTGGTGATTTAACAGCCACGCTGACTCTCCCCAAGAACCAGAAGGATTAGGCAGAGGTGGAAGGACATGACCCCATGGCTCACATACCTGTGTCACTAGCAGAGCCCGTGGACAAAGCTGGCATGATGCAGGCTGAGGGCAAGGAGCAGCCCTCCACACACTCCTGCCGCAGAAAGCACAGGCAGCTCCAGCTCAGCGGCCTGCAGCCACGGTGTCAACAGAGATTTATATGTTGCGTGAGCTGATTCTAGAAAAAAAAGAAACATTCGTGTACATATATCTATATAAAAAGAATATCACTAAATTGTAACATTCTGTAACTAATTCAAACTTCTTACTCCAATACACTAGTGGACAGATTACAATTCTACAGAATTTCTTCTACAGACAGCAGGCAGACATTCGGCGGAAGAGGTTCTGATGTGGATGTGTGATTTCTAATTGAAATCATGACTGCTCTTCAAGCACGTGTCAAAGCTTCCTTGAAGATTTTTACATTTGGTTTGGGGGCCACTGATGGGACATATGGAGAACTTTAAAACGCTTCTGTAAGTCAAAGCTATTCTAAAATTCCTTCCCTCTGTTATCATAATTCTAGCTGTGTTTCCAAATGTGTAACAGAGACCATATGAATTGTCAGTGACCTAGAACTAATTGTGCTTTTTAAAGAGTTCATTCTAATATGATGACTGCAAAGTTCTCTAACTGAAAACTGCAAATAATCTTGAAAGAATTTTTACTAACACTAAAGCAAGCTATTATTACAGGATAACAGAAGTTGCAATCTAAACTAAGCTTAAGGATTCAAGCTAATAAGTAAATTATTTTAGCAAAAATCAAGTTCTGATGGATGTTGAAAAGTACTGACTTTTTTTTTTCATAATTATCCTAAATTTATCCCAAAATAAGCAGTAAAGACAGTACAGAAGATAGCTAAAGCACAAGGGCTCAAGAGCTTGGCTTAAAGTCTAATCTTGCTCAATCTGTAATCAAGGTCAAGCTATTTAATCTTATTAAGTGTTAGTTTCTATACATGCAAATGGAAATAATAATTTAGAACTGTTTGTAATTAAGTATGTTAAAGCACACATCACAGTATCTTGCACAATATAAGCAAACAATAGAAGCTGGCTGTATGGCAGGGTTTTTTTAATTCAGGCAATATAAATATAAAATTAAAACATAAAAGAAAGATTAAAGCAAGATTAAAATTTACATTGGCCTAACACCTAGAAGGAAAGCATGTGGTTTAAATTTAAGTCACCAGTATCTAATAATGGAAAATACAATCCATCTCGATTTTTGTAGAAATCAGAACTACACGATGTGTTTAAATTTATTTTTCAGTGAAGTTCCCCAATTCGCTAAACAGCAAAGCCAGTCATTTAAAATTATAATTTGACATATATTAAGGACAGCAAGAAAAACAGATGCTGTAAACACTGGAAAAACTGGCTCACTTCAATTCCTAATGCATTTAAATTGCTGATTCATATTACAGAATAAAGAAAACTGAGCTTGCCAAATTTTACTTGAAAAAAATCCAACTCCAAGATTTCATTAAAGCCTTCTAAAGTAGCTTTCTAATTGTCAAAGTAAAGCTGTATAAAAAATTTACCATCAGATAGACTTTCTTGGACTGGCTATCTGCTGCGACGACTTGAAATCTGCTTTACATTATCATAAAGGCTGACATAGTAAAGAGATGCATACAAATCCATACAAAGAAGAGTGCTCACTAAAAATACGAGGGCGGTTATTTTAAATACCAAATGAAAATATAAATAACTAAGCTAAAACTTAAAAATGAGAGAAAAAGACAGAGCAAGGTTTCATTAATGTCTAGTTCAGAAGCTCTTTTCCCTAATAATTTAAAAAAACAATCTAGCTTTCATTTTGCAAATTATTATAATCAGCATTAAAATTCAACTACAAAAAAATATTCCATATAAAAGAAGGGTAGAAACGTTCACACACAAATAAACCCCCCAAAAATATATATATAATTTAAATATATTTAAATGAACAGATTTGTTTTGCTAATTTTGAAAAAAAAAAACAGTTAAAAGTTGTAAAGGATATGCATACACATCTGGACCATTAGGGCAATATACGCGTATGCAGATGGGCAGCTATTGACATGTATGTATGCAATTTAAGGTCTTTATGTTATGGTAAAAGTCATAATTTGTATGGTACTGATTACCCCTAGATGTATAGAAATATATATACATAATATGCAATCTACCACTTCCTTAATGGTTTAAAAAGTTTTTCTTTATAAAGCACATACATCATGTATGTCAACTTACGCTTACAGAAAACAAAATTATAATCTGATGCAAGCTGGTACATTCTCATTCTATGAATACTAACAAAAATTTTATATTCCACATCAAAATATACTTTTGAGCTGATACTGCCACATGAAAGGACTCAACATTTCTCAATTTTTAGTTCATAATAAACATTCAAAGTTAAAATTTGTCAAAAGCTGTATACTTACTACAATGTAATTATCCTTTTTATATACTCCTAAGTAATTACCTACTGAGAATATACCTCTACTGCATATGTATATGAATTTTTAATGGCTTAATAGAATACCAACCAGTAAAATACTTAAGATTTTATGGAACAAAGTAGCACTGCTGGGTTTAACTTTCCAAGTTAAATTTTTGTGTAACAGTGTTATTTTCTTTGGCTAAATTTATTGAAAAATGCTTCGGAATTTTTCAGAACCCAGCCATAATTATTACTGACTGTTGTATGGAATCGATTTACTACAACACAAAAATACCAGCTGTTATAGTATGTCCTGAGAGGGATTACTGAATATTCTTAAATTGAAGTTCAATCCATCTTTCCATTAAAAAAAAGAGAAAGACCCAAACGCCAGGAACATAACAGCAGTATCAAGTGCACCTGAAGCATTTACAATACCCAATAGAACTATTACAACCTTCCTTTAAAAAGGCTTATTTTTGAAATTTCATTATTCCAGTTGTACCTTGCTTCTATATATCACACTGTATCATGTTCTTCTGGCATTGATCACGTGGAAACAGTGAAATATGTGAAAGTCTATGAGCTTACAATGTTCAATTTCTACCAGCCCTGACTTGGTGCTTCTGAGGCTCTCATGACATCTAGTGGTCAGCAACAGAAATATACGTATTTGGAACAAGAAGGCTTTTGAAATTTTAGTAAAGCAAAAACTGACTACATTCCAGCAAGTGACAGAGTCACCCACAAATTTTTTTTATTACTGTGCAGATACACTCAGTAAATGCAAAAGAACAAGAAGTCAAGTAATTTAAAACAACACTTCTTTTCATTTGGGGTAGTGTTCAAGAATATGAAAACTTTTAATTAACTGTCATCATAAAGTAACAATTATACTAACAACTTGTGCCATGTTCAGTATACCAACTGAAGATCATTCCCCAGATACAAGAGTAAATTTTTGAATATAAATCTACTATAATTTTTAAAAGCTCAATCTGAAAGACTCATTAGTACATTAGCCAATGCAAGCAGCACCTGATATCTGTTAACACTATTTGAATCTTAATAAATCCTATGTGTAAGAATATGAAGGAGCCACCATAGACCTACGTGGCGTAAAGCTGCTCACATAAAATGGTGTTTATATCTTTTCCACTTGCAGTTCTCAAAATGTGTGGTCTATAGACTCCTAGTGGCCTCCAACACCTTTCAGAGGGGTTCATAAGGTCAAACTATTTTTAGAACATACTGAGGTGTTATTTGTGTTTGGCACCAACAGTGAGAAGCAACGGTGGGTCAGACCATGGGCACCTTAGCATGAATCAAGAGAACAGCACCACCTTGCAGCTCTTCCTCACTGTATCAGTCATTGCCAAGTGTGAAGGGGGCGAGGATCGCCCTTCAGAATGTCCTTAATAGCTATTAGTAAAAACTAATCGCTAATGGACTCCTGACTGCCCATCTTGTCAGTGTTCTCTGTGTTAAAATGCAAAGCACAGAAATAGTGCCGCTGCCGTGAACAAAGTAAAGGCAGCTTAAAAAACACACTTGGGCAATAATCTGAGTTGCGAATGCATCAGATGTCAGTTTGGGGGATCACTGCTGTTACTTAAAAGAACAGATGAAAGATAATTTTCAGGTCTGGGTATTTGGCAAACATTTTCTTGAAAATGAATGAAGTGAGTCTGTGACTTTAAGAGCAACTACTAATACCATGTGTTGCTAACGATAAAACATGAGTGTTTGTGCAAAGAACAGGAACTCTGCTACAGAACAGACTAAGATAGTGCCCTATTTAAAAATATTCCAATATGTGGTCAACTCCAAGCTTCTCAAAGCTCTATTTCCCTTCTAGATGTGGGCTACTTCATTATTTTGCTTATGGGAGATAGAATAGTGAAAACGAGGGCACACATTTTCAGGCAGGCCTACGTGAGGTGCACATCCCAGCTCTACCTTACAAGTCCACAATCTCGCCCAAGCTACTTAATGAAAGACGATTAAATAGCACAATATCTAACCTACATAGCAACCAACCAACAGGTGACAGTTCTTATTAACAATTCAATTCCACTTTCATCTCATTTCCTCTAATCTAGCAAACTTTAAAAGGTCCTATGATGAAAAGAATGTGCACTCTGGTAGGAAACAGACCTTACTTTAGAGTTTGGCCCTACCTCTTACCATATGCACAACTTACAAGAATGAGACCTTGGGAAGCCACATAAAATAATTTTAAAATATACATTAGATATATACATTTTTGTATGCATTACATATAATACATACATATGAATAATGTTAGAGATAACTATCATTAATTAAGGACAATTTCACAGACACTGGGTTAAAAACACAATGTGTATTAGTTCATATCATAATAATTCCATTTTGTAAACACTATTGTCAGGCCCTAAAGATGAGGAAACCGGAGACAGCTCTGGCAGGTAACAAAAACTGGTAGGTAGCTTGGCCTATGCTTACAGATGAAGGGATTCTGCTGTGAGCAGCGTGAATTCAGTGCTCACACTGCCAATCACACCACACAAGGCTGCCCTTACCAGTCTATGTAACTTCTTCAGCGGTCAAATGCAGACAGTATCCATGCCTCATGTATTCCTCTGTTGGCTAAACAAAACAGCAAATCACATAAGATGTTCAGACCTCAGCTCTTCCTTTTCCTCAGCCTTCCCCGTAACAACTTTGTTTCAGTTTATCTCATTTATTTGAAAATTAGAAAACTGTGCACTTCATGTCCACTTCATCTGGTCTGTTCCTAAGGTGCCTTCATATCAAGTCTTTTCCGATACATCCAAACCATCAAGCAGCTTCAGAAAACAGTATTCAGTCTTTGATCTTTTGGTCAGTAACACACAAGCCTAGACCTCACCTACAGTTTCATAGCCTTAAAAGCCACAAATATTTCTAAAATCTATAGTAACATCTTTCATGGTAACTATGTTCTACAAAGTCATAGTACATAACAAAGCAGCTCAGGTTGTAGCTGCAGCACAGAACAAAAGCTCAAGAACAAAATCCAGACTCCACTCATTTTTTCTTATGAACAAAATGTCATCACAGCATTACAATTTGTAGTTAATAATTTCCAAAGTGTATGAGCAGGCTAAAAATAAATTACCCAACTAAGCAAGCTTTATTAAAATTATATATCACTTTCTATTCAAATTAAGATGCATAAAAAATAGAATAAATCTGTTTATTAAACAGCCACACTTAACAGAAATCCATAACAAGAGTCAACAAAAGTATAGTTCTTTACAAATAAAGCCTCTTGTTCTCCTAAGTTCTGATTACTGCACAGGTATGGTAAACAATCAGGTGAAATACCCTAGCAAAAATCTACAGGTGAATCAAAATACAAGTGTAGAGCGGGATGGTGGAAGATGGAGATCCAGACCCTCATTCCCCAATGCAGATGCTGACTTGATATGCACACAAGTCGCCTCTGTAAGAACTTCAGAAACCAATTAAGATGTTGCATCAAGGCAAGCACCAGCCAAAGACAGAAACATCAAAGTAGATGAGAAAGTCCACCATGTTCTGCCAATCCTGTTCGTTGCAAATGCCCAGCTCTCCACGAAAGAAACACAAAACATGCAAAGAAACAGGGAAACATGGTCCAGTTGAAAGGGCAAAACTAAAGTCCAGAAACTAAACCAAAAGAAACGGAGACCTCTGAATTAGCTGACAAAACATACAAAACACTCATCTTAAAGATACTCCAAGAGCTAAAATAGCACATGAATATAAACAAAGTAAAGAAGGTGATACACGAACAAAGTAATAACTTGAAAAGAAAAACTAAACTATTAAAAGAAAACAAATACTGGACCTTATAAATACAATAACTGATTTCAACAATAGACTTGATCAAGCCGAAAACCAAATCAATAAATAGAAAACAGATCACGTGGCATTATCAAGTCAGAAGAGCAAAAGTGAAGAGGAAGAGAAGAAGAAGAGGAGAAAAAAGGGGGAGAGGAGATGGATGATGATGATGATGATGATAATGATGAAAAGGAAGAGGAGGAGGAGAAAGAGAAAGAAAGAGAAAGAGAAAGACAAAGACAAAGACAAAGACAAAGACAAAGACAAAGACAAAGTGAAGGGTCTAATGGGATACCTCCAAGCAGAGCAGCCCCACTAGGCTACTCGCAACTTTTACAATTTTGACTATCTTGGATGCCACATATAAGTGGAACCACACAGTATTTGTCTTAGACGACTGGTTTAGTTCTTTTTTAAAGGATAAATAATGTTTCCTTGTATGTACATACCACAGTCTGTCTAACCGTTTATCTACCATGGGCATTTGGTTTGCTTCTATTCCTTAGCTATTGTGAATAATGCTACAGTAGATATGGGTGCACCTTAGTAAACTTCTATTACTTTTGACAGTTTGATTACACTGCATGTTAATGTGGGTCTCTTTGGATTTATTCTATATGGAATTTATAAAGCTTCTTGAATGTCCATTTCTTCCCTCAAATTTGGGGCTTTTTGACAGTTATTTCACTGGGTAAATTCCTATTGCTTTCTCTTCCTGGACATCTTCCATGTCGTCTATCTTCACAGTTTTAGATGAAATCCTTAGATGAGCTTATGTCCATGTTCCCTACCTTCCAACATATTCATCCACTGTAACGATTTCCAAAGCTCAAAACAGAATGCAATAAGCCTTCGTGCAACAGTGCAAAACTTCGATGTCACATGATGGAGAAAAACAGTAAATGCTAAACGAAGAAAGACTGTTCTATATAGTATTGGCCCTTAATGTATTAAATAGTGAGAATTTCATATCTGAAGTCAATTATATCCAAGCAAAACCTCAATATTTAAACATCATTCATGTTAATTGCTAGAATCTACTGACGCTGTTTTCTAATTCTTTTTATTTGCGTGTCACAGTTCTGCACAAAGGTACCTTAGAGTTTCCAGGGTGAGACATATGGGTGGTAAAGGGAAAACAGTACCATGCGTGAAGTCTTGTAAAGATGGAACAAAACTTAAGTTACTACAGAAAGCAGCATGCTAGTCATTGTCCAAAAACCATGGGAAATATTTACACAAAAGAATACTTCACAGAACTATGCAAAGCCTTAGGGGTAGCAGATACACTTTCTTACACAATCTGGTAAGGAAACCCACTTTATCATGATATTTAATGTCAAGAACTCAGGATCAGAACTTAACTAAAAAGGGTGGGAGGGATCCTGGGTCAGGAAGAAATTAAAGCTGTAAGTCACTCCCTACAAATGCATTCTTGAGAAGAGACGTGGCCACACCAGAATGGCAAAGGAGGCAAACTGAGTCTACCCGGCTCAGGTTTCAGAGGGCATCTTCTGAGTGATGTCTCCTCAATCTGCCCATTTAAAATCCCCGCCTCATCCCATTCCCACTGTTTCTTCCTTGTGCTGGCCGCCATAGAATACACTATGTGCATTTCAGTCCTCTCACCCATTGGCTGTCTTGAAATTTTGTCTGCATTGTTCACTTCCAATTTCCTAGTGTCATATAATAATAATAATAATAATAATGTGTCTCCACAGCTTATTTTTAGTATGCATGAAAAAAAAACAAATGAGAGTACAATGAAACCCCTGCTTGTCTTAGCTATGATATTATTTATTTTATGCTTCTTTCCACCCCTTCCTAGTTCTCCCTGTAACTGCTCATCACATTTATCATACCTACAAGGGATGCAGCAAATTTCCCATTCACTGGAGGTACTGAAAGCTGAGCGTTGAGCCCCTGTGCCTTGGTGCTTGCTAATTCCTCCTCCTCAGTAAGGGCCTGGGGGTGTCTGGCCCCAGCCCGATGCACACATGTGCTGTCACGCCTGGCTGACAACGGGCCACCCCCTCCTCCCTCGGAGAGGCCTGCATAAGCCACGGCCCTAGCCAAGGACAATGTCCTCTTCAACTTTTGTATTGGAAATTTCTCTAATCAAAACAGTTACCTTTTTTTTTTAACTTACAATCATTTGCTATATATCCATTTCCTAAGTCTTGAAAGAGTTGAGATAAGAAAGTATTAAATAAGCACAAATTAATAAGTGAGACCAAAGGTCTCCCATTGGATATAACAGAACCCAGTATCTGTAACTCTTAATAACTTTCCTGACTCCGTCTCCTTAAACATCTCTCCCCTGATGAACTTACTTTAGAGATGCTTATTCAAGCATTCAGGACATAAAGATATCTGAAATTTACTCAAAAACACTAGCAGAGAGAGAGAGACAGCAGAAGCATGCACATGACAACATGTGACAAACCGCAGAATCTAAAGTACGCATGAGGGTATTTGTCGTGCTGTTCTTTCTGTATTTGTCTTCACATTTTTATAATGATGTTTTTTGAAAAGAAAATAACTCCCAGTTTATCAGGCCTCAGAGCTGTGTGTCTCCCAATCAGACACCTAAATCAGCCACCTGAGGTGGGGCATGGGGGTGCATGCCTGTAATCCCAGCACTAGGAAGGCTGAGGCAGGAGGATTGCCACAAGTTCGAGGATAGCCTGGGCTACAAACTGAATTCAAGGGCAGCCTGAAACTCTGTCTCAGAAAGACCAAAAAAAAAAAAAATTAGCCACCTTAGCAACTGCAGTAATTAGCACCCACGAGTGTGGGCACCACTTGTCTATCACTGTTCCATGATTAAGTGACTGCTCGAAGGAAAAGTGGCTGATGATTCCCTGGTGCTTTCTTAATCAAGTTTAAATCCCTTGAAATGATAGGGGCCTCCAAACTT
>RJWM01017317.1:0-43420 GCA_004363535.1 Dasyprocta punctata | reverse complement strand
TACCAGAGGAGTCGGGTCATTGCTGTGACTATTCCTGACCATGTGGCTTGAGAGCCTTTGGAAATGGCTTGTGGGAAGAGTTTGGAGAGGTTTGGAGATGTCACCTGAAAGAGTGATACTGGAACAACTTAGGCTGTTCTGTATGGGAGATTCTGGTCAGAGCTCAGAAGACCAAAAATGTTGATAGAAAGCCTTCTAGTAAAGACCAGGCTCAGGAGGTTTCTGCTGGGAAGAAGGACTGCATTGGTTGTTGGACTCCACATGATGTATGTTACGGCTTGGCAGAAAGCTTGTCTGCATTCTGCCTGTGCCCAGAGAATTTGCCTGAGACTGAGATTAAGGGCAAAGAGCTAATTAATCTGGCAGAGGAAATCTCAAGGCAGTGGACTATTGAAGCAGTGGCCTGGCTATTATTGGGGGCATTTAGCCAGATTTATGTTGGGATTCAAGAGCAATGAGCCCAGCATGATGATTTAAAACATGAGTTTGGCCAGGAAGCTGTGGACTGTAAAGATGGAGCTGAGACCTTGATTGCTGAGAAGGAACAAAGGAATAAAAAAGATGGGCTGGGGGCATCCCAGGAAGCAGTGGGCCCTCCACCCTTTGCAGCCTGAAGCCGACAAAGTTGAAAGAGTTTGCTCAGAGAAAAAGGCCACAGAGTGCCATGTTCCAGAGTGGTGACAGAGGACACAGGAGGTCCAAAAATGGAGGTGGCCATGCCAGATTCCAGAATAGTGGTGACACAGAGAAGCTGTTCCTCAAATCAGGTTCAGAGAGCTCAACAATCCAGGCAGTTGACTCCTACAGCCAAGAGAGAGGAAAGTCTGGTTACTGCTCCAGCTGGCAGCGGACCTTGGTGGCATCCACATGGTGCTGGTTTTAAGTACAAGAAAAGGCTAAGGCAGCTTCTGCCTCGCCTGCAGAGAACAATGTGTAAAGATGTGAGGGTGAAACCAAGGAATATGGGTCATCCAAGGAAAGCTATGGAAGTTAAGACCCCTGAAAATGCCACAGGGGTGGAGTCACTCAAGCCTTTTGGAGCTTGCAACCAGATTGCTTCAGATGCTGAGCATCCGGGACTTAATGTTTGCCCTGATGGATTTTGGACTTGCTTTGGTTCTAATGCTTTGTATTCCCCTGTTTGTAACTTTTGGAATGGTAATGTTTATCTTGTGCCTTTATATGTTGGAAGTGCTTAATCTCGTTTTTGTTTGTACAGGGGGTTACAGATAAGAGTTTGCCATAGATCTCGAAGGAGATTTGGGACTTGGGCTTTTCAGCAATGCTGAAACTGTTAGGACTTTGACAACTTTTAGAGATGGACTAAGTGCCTTTTGTATTAAGAATGTACATGAGTTATTGGGGGTCCAGGGGTGGAATGTATTGGGTATGCTATGTCCCCCCAAGTCCTCATATACTTTTGATTGGGCTAAGTTCAGCGCTTGCTTGTTATTGTTTTGTTGTGTAGCATCAGGATTGGTGTTGTGAGCATTGCACCTGCCCAGGGGTGGAGCTGAGATACAGTGTAAGGGAAGGCGGGTCTTCCTCTTGCACTTCTGTGCTTCCACCCTCTCTCTCTCTCTCTCTCTCTCTCTCTCTCTCTCTCTCTCTCTTTCTCTCACCAGTGTCTTGCTGCTTGGGACCACCATGAATGGCAGCCCTGCCATGCCATGCTGCCTTGAAGTCAGCTAAGTAAACACTAAAACTCCCGAGAAACGGTAAGAATAAACCTTTCCTTCCCTAATTTTGGGTGTCAGGTATTTTGCCTTGGCAACGAGCAAAAAGTAACTAAGACAGCAGTTGTCTATATCATCAGACATAATCCAATCAAACAAATAAAAATAGAATAAAATTACTCAAAACAAAACAATGAAAGCAATAAATACACGACTTCAAATCAAGATAACAAGAAATCAGTAATGGCTACAATAATATATTTTGTTATCTTTGAAATAGCTGTCCATGCCATCAGATATAATAAAATCAGACAAACCAAAATGGAATAAAACCAAACTAAACAGAGCAATGAAAACAATACGAGATTCAAATCAAGATAATAGATTAACAATGGCCACCGCCTTCCCTTTTTAGACACATCCTCCCCTCAGAAGGACCATTTTAAAGACACAATGTTAAATGTTCTAGCTTTTCTCAGGAATGACACAAGTGTCTAGCACAATGCTAAGAACATATGATATATTCACCAAATAGTACTAATTGTTGGTTAATGTAATAGTCAGAATAACAGCCTTCTAGCCAAAACTATTCACATGCTAAACCAAGGAACCCAGGAATATAATAAGAGGAGATGAAGGTTGCAGGTACTTCAAGTGGCTAATCAACTGACCTTAAAATTACACATCATGATTATTGTAAATTATCCCAATGTGCCCAAGGTAATCCCAAAAGTCGTTAAAGGAGGAAGAAGGAGACAGAAGAGGAATCACAGCCAAGGAAGACCTACAAATATGGAAACAGTGAAACGGTGTGAGCAAGTTGTGACTGGTCATTGCTGACTTCAAAGATGAGTGGACAAGCCTCAAACAGTGTAGGTGGCATCCTCTACAAACTAGAAAAGACAAAGAAAGTGATGCTGTCCTAAAACCTCCAGAAAGGAATACATCCCTGACAATGCCTGGTTCCAGTTCCCTCTAAGGTGTACTTTGTAATGCAATAAATTTGCATTATTTTAAAACACTAAATCTATCATAATTTGAAAATAGCATGACTAGTACACTTCTCTTTTATTTATTTTTTCTTTTGATTTATTAAAATAGGCAATTATCAATTCATTGTACTTACTTCTCCTAACCATCATCAAATATTCAGTTGTCAACACTGATGGAACAAAAAACAAAAAAACAGAAAACAAAAGAAAAGAAAAAACGAAAGCAAGCAAGCAAGCAAGAAAGAAAAATTTAGAATGTTATCCAAAGGAGAAGCTGTTTCACCATTTTAAAATCATGTCTCAGGTCTCTTCTCCAATGATTTGCTTATTTTAAAAATGTATTTATCCATTTAAAATTCCCTTGTAAGAGCCGGGCATGGTGGTGCATGCCGTTAATCCCAGCACTTGGGAGGCTGAGATAGGAGGAGCGTTGTGAGTTCGAGGCCAACTTGGGCTACAATGTGAGTGCAAGGCCAACCCGAACTACATAGTGCAACCCTATCTCAAAAAAACTAGTGCCAGGAGTTTGGCTCTGTGGCTTAAGCACCTGCCTCATACGCACAAGGTTGTGAGTTCGATCCCTGGTACCACGCACACAAAAAATAAATAAATAAAATAAAATACAATAAAATAAAATAAAATTCCCTTGTATGTGGAACTTGATGCCATAAAAATATTCATTTACTACTGATTCTCACTCTCCCAGGCACAAGCACTAACTTTGTACATGTGATTGATAACTATTAACAAAGATTGCCATGATGATCAAACTAATTGTTGACCAGCAGTTCTGTTGAACTTGTTTTAATGCAAATTTCTCCTCTGCTCTTGCCTCAAGGTAATCAAGCTCTTGTTTATCAGAAATACTTAAGTACTTGCAATCACTAAAAAGTCACTCACTGGCATGATGATATTCTTCAGAAAGTTAGATTCTGATGCTTATGCTTCAGGAGTACAGAGAGGGTTGATGGACTTGCTTGTGTTGTGTTATTGTCTAAGCATCTCTGGAGAGGAGGAACTGATAAACTTTATAAAAAACTGGTTATCTGTATGGGTTTGATCCTGTGTCCTCCCCAAGGTCTCACGTAATTTGGATGGAGCTGATTCTGGCATTCATCATTGGTTTGTTGTCTAGCACTGGGATTGGTGATGTGAGTGCTGCACCTGCCCAGGGGTGGAGCTGATATACAATGTAAGGGCAAGAGGAAGGCGTGTCTTCACTCTCTCTTTCCAGTTCACAGTTGCTGTTGTGGTGGCCATGAATGGCGGCCCCACCACGCCATGCTGCCTTGGAGCCAATTGAGCACAAACTGAAACCCCCAAGTACTATAAGAAATAAACTCTTCCTTAATGGATTGGGCTACCTAATTCTTTGGTTTAACTTTTTTGAACTCTTTATATATTCTAGACATCAATCCTCAATGAGAGGTGTAGCCAGCAAAGATTCCCTCCAATTATGCAGGTTGTCTCTCCCTTCTACGCATTGCTTCCTTTCCTGTGCAGAACTTTTAAATTTGATGTAGACCTATTTGTGAATCCTTGATATTCTTTCCAGGGATCATACTCAGGAAGTCTTTGCTTGCAACTAAATGTTTCCCTAAATTTTCTTCCATCAGTTTAAGGTCCCTGTCTTATAACTTTGTCTTGGGTTTAGTACAGGGATAAAAATAAGAATCTAGTTTCAATCTTCTGTATATGGATATCGACTTTTTCAAGAGCCATTTGTTAAAACGGCTGTGTTTTCACCAACCTCTTTTTTTTTTTAATTTTTGCCTCTTTAGTTAAAAAAAAAACCAGATAGCTGGAGGAGCTTAGGTTTGTTTCTGTGTCTTCTGTTCTATTCCTTTAGTCTACATGTGTATTTTTGTGCTAGTACATAATTTTTTTTAAACTAAAGCTTTTTAGTATAATTTGAAATTGGATATTGTGACACGTCCAGGTTTACTATTTTTCTTCAGGATTTTTTGGCTATTCTAAGTCTTCCATACTTCCACATGAATTTTAAGGTTATTTTTTCTAGCTCTGTTAAGAATGTTGTAGGTATTTTAATAGACACAGCATTGTGTCTGCAATTGGTTTTTGGTAATATGGCCCCAAGATATCTTTTGGATGAAGAATCTGATCATATAAATTCACTGCATTCAATATTAAGAGAGAAGTTTCTTTATACAGTATGTATAAAGAAGACTCCCTCACCACCAGACATCATATGCTCACCACATCTTTCTGAGGTTCTTATTTTGCCTCTGTCTCCTCCCCTCTTCCACAGTTTGGGCCCTTTTTTCAATTTTTAATTTTATTAGTACACAATTGCACTTCCTGCAGTTTATAGTCATCCCAGGCAGTGGTTTCATGTACACACCACAGCTTGTTTCTCTTTGTTTTTAATCCCCTTCCCTCTCCTTCTCTCCCTCTTGCTTTAGTTCTCCTATCCCATTTTTCATTCTTGTTGATATTGCTAATCTTAGCTCATGTGATGGCATATAATACTGGCACTAATTGAGGTGATTAGGTTGCTGTATATGGCAGATCTTTATTCTACTTATTTCCCTTTCCTTCTTCCTCACCTCTCCCACTTTTCCCCTCGAATCACTTCCCTATTGCAAGAGATCTATCTCCTTGTCTTCCTTGATCCATTCTTTATTATTTTCTTTGTACTTTGCCTCACTCAAATGAGGGATGTCATATGGTATTTAAAATTGTGTGCCCGGTTTATTCCACTCAACATTATATTTTCCAGGTGCATCCATTTTCCCACAAATGTCTCAAACCCATCGTTCTTCATAACAGAGCAGCATTCCATTTATATAGAGAGATCACATTTTTTTTATCCAGTCGTTTGTTGATAGGTATACAGGCTGCCTTCAGGATTTAGCTATGAGTTGTGAAGCTACAAACACTGGTATACATGTATTGCTGTAGTATGACGCTTTTGAGGAACATGCCATGCAGCGGGATCACTGGGTCATACAGGTCTAGTTTCAGTTCTTTGAGAAATCTCCATACTGATTTCCATAGTGGTTGTACTAGTTTACATTCCCACAAACAATGAAAGAAGATTACTTTTTCACCACAGCTGCACCAACATTTGTTATTGTTTAATTTCTTAATGATAGCCATTCTTTCTGGAGTAACAATGGAATCTTAGCATTGCTTTAATTTACATGTCTCTACTGCCCAGAGATGTTGAGCATTTTTTCATATATTTAATGACCATTTGTATTTCTTCTTCTGTTAACTGTCTGTTCATTTCTCTTGTCCATTTCTTAACTGGATCTTTAAATTTAGATGGTTTAATTTTTTTCAGTTCTTCATATATTCTAGATAATAGTGCTCTGAGGAGTAGCTGGTAAATCTTTTCTCCATTCTGTAGGTGGTCTCTGCACTCTAGTGACTGATCATTTTGCTGTACAGGTGCTTTTTAGTCAGATATAGTCCCACTTGTTGATTCTTGCTGTTATTTCTTGTACATTTGAGGTAATGTTTAGAAAATCCTTTCATACACCCGCTTTGCTTTATATTGAGATTCTAGCTCATTCCTACTGTGTCTGGAGTACAGTTTTTCTTTGAGATGGTAAGAATACAAACATGCTGCACCCTCCTTTTTTCTTTTTTCCTTCCATATCCCAGCCTCTGTTTCTCTTCAAGTTCTTATTGAAAAACTGCTTTCTCTTGGACTTTAAAAAAGCAATAACCTCCACTATGTAAGTAAACCTGATGGCTTCTTTTATGTACATAATACATTTCCTTTTGTGTCTTTACTGTCTGTTCCACATGGGAAAGTACATTTGACAAATGGTACACATGCAGTTAATATGGAATCTGGACTAATTAAATAAGAGAAGCTTTTTGAAATAACAAGGAAATTTATAGCTGTCAAAAAATAAGTTTGATAAATATAATTATGATTTTAAACCCAATTTATATTTTATTAAAAAAACAAGGAGATAGGAAAATGAATTACCTAAGATCACACACACATGCACACATGCACACACAAATTAGAAACATTAATCTGGGTATAGTGTGACACATCTGTAATCCTGGTACTCTGGGAAGCTGAGACAGGAGAATCACAAGTTCATCCCAGCATGTAAAACTCAGAAACTTAGCAAGACCCTGTCTGAAAATGGAAAGAAAGAAAGAAAGAGAAAGAAAAGAAAGAAAGAAAGAAAGAAAGAAAGAGAGAGAGAGAGAGAGAGAGAGAAAATAGAGATATAACTCAGTGGGAACTTTACAGGAAAACTGCTTAGTTTCTTCAAGTCAGTGTAAAAAAAATGTAGAAAGAACTTTTCATAGTGGAGCTCAGCAAACTTGTTGTGTAAAAGTACAGGCACACATATATTAAGATTTCCAGGCCTTATCATATCTGTTGCAACTCCTCAATTTCAAAAGCCATGAATAATAAAACAGTATGGATACATTCCAGTAAAACTTTATTTACAAAAACAGGCTATAACAACATGAGACCTGCTGTCGTTCCCTATTTTTAAAGAATTTGAGAGGCATAACAATTAAAAATATAGTACAAAATTGTTTCTTTACTTGAGAAGCTTTACCATACACGGGAATGGCAGAGGACAGGGGAGAGAAGCCACACAGGTCAGGCCCCATCTTGCTCTGACAGTTAAGCACTGCCTCCTGGCTTCTATTATGTGAAAACTTTATTGTTCCCTTTTCTCTCAAGGGGCCAAATCCTATAATCGCATCCTTTACACAGATAATTAAGTGCAAGCATAATCCTCAACCTGGACTATTTGCTGGCTAGAGATAAGCTCTTTTAAGGAGGCCTCATAGCATTCACATTTAGCTGTTAATTGGTGAGAATCACCCAATCTCTTACTGTATTTCTGTCTTAGGTACTTTTCACTTGTTGCTGAGACAAAAATATCTGACGCCCAAAATTAGGGAAGGAAAGGGTTTTTTCTTACAGTTTCTCAGGAGTTTCAGTCCATACTCAGTTGGCTCCAAGGCAGCATGGCATGGTGGGGCAGCCATTCATGGCTGCTGCCAAACAGCAAGGTGCACTGGTGAGCGAGAAGAAGGAGGGCGGAAGCACAGAAGAGAGAAAGAAGAAGACCCGCCTCCTTTACACTGTATCTCAGCTCCACCCCTGGGCGGATGTAGCACTAACATCATCAATCCCAGCTCTAGACAACAAACTGAACACAAGACTCAGCCCCATCAAAAGTATATGAGGACTTGGGGGTACATAGTATCACCCAATACAATTTCTTAATAAATAGACTGCCCCTAGAAAGTCTAAAATCTTTATACTTACCATCCTCTTGAACTTCACAGACAACTCAGTCTCCATCAAGACTTTCCACTTGTATCTCATTGCAGCTGACCCTACTGAAAGTTCTATGACATTGCATCACACAGGGCACCTTCCACTAGTGACAGATTCTTCATTGCCTGCTCTGAAAGCCTTATTGCGCATTTTCCCCTCGCATAACTCTGGACACTGACCATTCAGTGAAAGACTTGGAGATGAATATTTACTCACAGGAAGCTTACTGGGAAGTGTCCTCAGGAGGTAAAGAAAAGGAAGTTGGGTGGAAAGAGAAGCTGAATTGTGACACAATCACAAATGCTTTGGCCAATCCTATGATGGGCTTCAGCACCAGAATGGTCTATTGGATTTGTCCTGCCTTGAGACAAAGGACAAAGAATGCATATTCATGCATTGACTAGTTGGCTGTGAGCTGCCTCGTGGAAAGCAGCTTCAAAAAGGCTGTTTGTGCTGCTAACGAGGATTCTCAGCAACTCAGCCAAGGCTCAGCAGCAGCATTTGGGGGAAATAAGTGTCTCAGTTGTGAAAGTGGCACTGGATGGCATCATCATATCAAAGACATGCGTTCCTGTGGGGGCAGGCAAAACAACCATCCCTAAAATATGTCCATGTCCTAGACACCAGAACCTGTGAACCCGTGACCCGACACAGCAAGAGGAACTTTTCAAATGTGAGTAAGATTAAGGACCTTGAGGTGGGGCAGTTGTCCTGGATAATCTACATGGGCTCAACCTCATTATATGCACACTTTAGGGGAGAAGAGACTACAGAAGTGTGTATAGTCAGATGACTTGAAATTGCTAACTTGGAAAACAGAGGAAGGGGTCAGAAGTCACAGAATGTGAGCAGCCTCCAGAAGCTGGGAAAGACAAGAAAACTCTTCCTTCGGCACCAGAACACAGCATAGCTCTGCCAACACTTGGGCTTTAGCCCAGGAATGCCTGTGTTGGAGTTTTAAATTCAACAATTTTAAGGTAATAAAGCAGTGTTGTTTTATGCCACTAATATAGGAAAAATTTATTTCCACAGTAATAGAAAGCCTACATTGCAGTAAACAATACCTGATCATCAGCTTTTGCAAAAACAACTGACATGTGAAAGCACCTGCATATAAGCAGGTTGGAGAACTAGTTTTTATTTGATCTTTTTCTCCTTTTGTCTGATACCTGTATCATGGTGAACAGTCCTAATATAAGAGATGAATAGAAATACCTTTCACTGACCCAACCTAGGCTTTTCAGGGCTTTTTGCATGGCTGCTCCCTAGCCTTCAGCACTGTCTTTATGGAGAGAAAACACCTGCCCTCACACTGTCTGTCTTTAAATGTAGTTTTAGTCTAATTACCAGCATAAGAAATGTTGGGTGCTTATCATCATGAAATAGAATCTGTGCTTTTACTCTTAGAGCAGAGTTTCTCCACCTCAGCACTCCTGAGATTTGGGGTCAGATTTATTTGTTGTGAGGGCAGCCTGTTCCGTGGTAGGCAGAATATTTAGCAACATCCCTAGCCTTGCCTGTGAGATGCAAGCAGCAGCTACTCCTCAGTCCGTCTGCCTCCACCACGGGCGTGACAAACAAAAATGTCCCCAGGCATTGCCAAATGTCCCTTGAGGGACAAATCAATCTTCCATCTTCAGAACTATTGCTCTGCAGACATAAACTTACAGACCGTAGAACTAACAAAGATTTTGAGAAGCACTGTCTATTTTTCAAAGTTACACTGCTGGACTGTCCACTTTCTAAAGAGGTTATATGACCTATCCAAGTTCAAAAGTCAATGGCTATAGGCAAGTCTGACATCTCCCTGGACTACTAAAATTGACCATTTGAAAATTGAACTTTATTTTTTCTAAGAGCACTAATTAGTTTCCATAGCTTCATTACATATGCAGACAACTCAGATAAAGTACATAAGCGAACCTCATTTTCTTATCCTTCCAGGTTTTACTTTTCAGACTTCTGTGGGTAAAGTGGCTTCTAACAGTGGCTATCAGGAGAACATTTCTGCTAATTCGTATCAGTGACATAACAGAGATATATGGATCCAAATAGGTAACTCCCACAACACTGATCTCCTTTTGCGTGGACAGCAAGCCCTGTTACTCTTCATGCAGAAAGGGGCAGGGATTGAGAAGTCCCTAGGTCCCTCCTTCCAGGACAAGAAGGTCACTCCTTAAACTTCCTCTGAGATTTCACCATCAATAAACCATCAGTTACCCAGGGTTGGTTTGTTTTGTTAATTTGCAGTTCCATTTAAGCTGAACAGAAAAGTAAGATCAATAGCAACCATGGGGATTTCTAAGTTCTTCCAGTCCCAACTCTTACTTGAATTTGAAAGCATAACAATGTCAGCAGAATTAATTGAATTTCTGTCACTGTTTCTCATCTCTCACTCACTCACACACTCCTATGTTAACACACACCGAGATCAGCAGAATACACATTTACATACGCACCCACCTACACTTGAAGGAAGATATGCTAATATTATTCATTTGTATCTGTAGTTTCTGATCACTTGAAAGCATATTTAAAGATGACAGGGATTGTAAGACAATGATGCTTCCTCAAAATGCTGAATGTTAAGCACCCTGAGGAATCCTTGTCAGCCCTCTGAGAACATGAGGCATTCCTAAATGATTAATCAATAACCTAACCAAATTTTGATCTATAATTCAAGAGGAGTAGGATACCACAGCCTACTTAATGTATTTGGGATAGCTTACCTAAAACCAGGAAGGGAGTTGAAATCCCTGGGGTAGAGTAGCATTCATGGTAGTAGGACAGGGTTGTTTATTCAACTTTCCTGGCTCAACTACCGCATGCTGGGTGCTAGGCACATCTCTCCCCACTGACTGTGGTGGAGGCCAGGGAGGGTTACATGTATTAAGTGCCCAGCATTCAATAGATGCCATCCAGTTCATTTTCATAAATACACCCTAAAGAAAGGATAATACCTGTGTCTCAGAGGCTGCATATTTATCATGGGACGTCAAAACTCCTTCCACTGTAGCCCTTATCATGACATGTGGCAACAGTGCTTCAGTTTTAATAAAACAGCTTATATTGTGATCCATCCAGGGGTCCAAGGATATTAACAAAGAAGCCCAGACATTCTTTCTCTGTCCCTGGAGCCGCAGCATAGGTAGAACTCTGGGCTTTGTGTCAGGAACTCTAATATGCCAAATATGACACCTCAGTCTCTACCTCCCAGGTTTCCCCCAGCCCCCTCAAAGGCAGATGCTTGCCCGGCAGATGGGTCCCCTGGAACCTCAAGGATAGATGCACACCCCCTTCTTTATGCGAGCTGATTTATGCCCTGAAATCCAGGGCAGCAAGTGCATAGACTCTATTTGCAAATAATAAGGCTCAAAGCTGTCACCTGCCTCCTGTTTCTGTGAGGTAGACTGATTATATTTAATATGCATTGATCGTTGACAATACAGCTGGCTTTCTGGTAAATACCTGCCAATGTTTTACCATCGATGTCCCCAACATTCCCATGGCATTACTATTTTTCTCATTTTTTTTAAAAAAAGAAACTTAGGCACATCAAGGGAGAACTGATCCGCCTTTTGGGGTTGGGAGCTTCACGACCCCGGAGGAGAACCAGAATGGGTCCAACCAGGCCCCAACTCGCTGAGCCCACGAGACGCCGGCGCACAGCAAGGGAGAACTGATCCGCCTTCCGGGGTGGGGTGCTCCGCGACCACGGAGGAGAACCAGAATGGGTCCAACTGGGCCCCAACTCGCTGGGCCCGCGCAGCACCTGTGTGTGGGCTTGGAATCAAGAGCATAATCCCCCCCCCCCCCCACCCCGTAAGCAAGCTGCTGGCCCTGAGGTCTGGCTAAATTGATGGCAACTAAGGTACATAAAGCAACTGAACGCTAGTGTTTTTTCATAGATTTTGCAGGCCTCTGATCGGCACCCTGAATGTTTCTTTGCATGATGACAGTAGGCAATGTTGCAAATACGGGGGACTCTCTTCTGTCTTGTCTTTAAGGACCAATATAATTCTCACCATTTTGCTTTACTCTGATCGCTATTATTTTTCTCTTTTTTTTTCCTTTATTTTATATTCTGTTTTTATTGATTTTGTTTTGTTTTGTTTTTGGTTCAATTCTACTACACCTGTTGGAATGGTCAGCTAATCTGAAGATAGCAAGGTATGTTATAGTAGCTAGTGTACTCACATTATCGGTCTTCGAAGTTCTGTACCAGTCCTACTGCTTTGTTTTGATTGACTTTATTCTGTTATGTTCTGTTGTATTTTACTATCTTTAAAATAAAAAAATAAAAAAAGAAACGTAGATCATGTTTGCCCAAGGGCAAACAAATTATCCTAATTTCATTATCTTACTCTCATAAGCTTTTGGATATCATAAACAAAAAAGTAGTGTAAATGCATATTCGTGGAGCACAAAAGAACTACAGAGGTGTATCTAGCAACACGACTCCAGCCACGTCTCACAGTTTAGAAAGTGAGGTGCAAATGATTAAACGTGTTACCGTGGCCAGACAGCTGGGAAGATGCAAAGCCAGACCTGCCCTCTGGTTTCCGATCCCTTGGCGACACCTCCAGGGCACCAGTCAGCCAGTCTGCAGTGACGCTGGCCCACCTTCTCATCCTCTCTGTGCAGGGTCCTTGGAGTCCTAGGAACGAGCGCATCCTGGGTGATGGGGGTGGGAGGCGCAGCTTGCTGCCTTTGAGTTCCCTGCTGGGTGAGAGCCAAGAGCAAGAAGGTCTGAGCTTAGAATTGGAAACTATGTTTTGATAAACAGGATTAGAAATGGAAAGGAGCTTTCGAAGAGTAAAAGATCTATGCAAATGAGGTTATTTTTTTAACCCATGGGAACTGTGGTGTCTAACAGAGCTTCCCAGGACTCCAGGCCTGACAGCTCAAATTCGGAAGCTCCACCCAATGACAGCAACCACAGATTCTCTTTCAATCTGAAGACCAGGGATTAGGGCTGCAGAAATCCTCTCATCCCTCTGCCCTTTCCTGTCTTTCATGGTTGGGCAACTGGGCTTTCATCTCTAGCAAATTGGAGAGAGACCCAAACACTCCCTCAGTGGGAACAAAAGCAGCTAAAGGACAAATAATGAAACTGCCTTTCACATGACAAGCTTCACATTTCACTTTTTTTTTTCCCCCCTTCTTTTCCACGCTTTGCTTCATTTGGGAAGAAAACCTATTTTTAAAAGCACCAAACCCCTTTTCTGTCAGGGAGCTTGGCAGGATTGATAAATAAGGGAAGTCATCTTAATGGGGGTGCTGTCAGCAAACTTCTTTTTTTAAACAAATAAATCTGAGAAATGAAAACACTCAAAAGGCCCTTGTATTCTGCATGAGGAAAAAAAAAAAACCACAAGATTCATCTGCCCCACAATATGGACCTGGATTTGGCCCAAATGAACCTCGCTTATTACTGGAAAGTCTTGTTAATTAGTATATCAGAACTAATCTGGTCCCTTAACCTCATCTTGTTCAAAGAATGATTTTTACCAAACACTGTGCTGCTTTCGTCGGCACAATTCTCGGTCCAACCCGTTTCCTGTTTGCTTTCTGGTGAGCTCCAGGTGTTCCCGTCTGTTCGAACACATGCCTGGTAACCATGGATTTGCTGGGTTTAAATAAGAATCAAGACTGCTCTCGTTTATCTCCACGCAGACAGTGCCATTTGTCAAACTCGAAAATGCCCATCGGTGTAAAGGATTTAGGGAAAGCAGAGAACTGAGTGAGCAACAAGAGACTCGGGTGTCGGATGAGCCTTTGAGGAAAACCCGCTAGATTGATCAACTGCAGACATTGCCGGTACCCTTATCCACCTTTAACAAAGGGGAGCTGGGGCTTCCTTCCCAACACGGCAGGCTGGGGAGTCCCACCCAGTCAGAGCAGAAGCCTGGGCCACTTGACCTGAAGGAGAATTTCAATTCTAAGACCTGCGTTCTCAGAACACAACTACAAAAGCACATTTCTCACTGGAGTCTGAATATCTGAGCCAGCATGTTTGGGTTATGAGTTCCATAGGACTGTTATTCAGCCTCACAATACAGCTGAGATAATCAACTCATTGAAGAGAAAGGTTCACTTTGGTTCACAATTTCAGAGGTTGCTTTGGCCAATTAGCTGTGTTGCTTTTGGTCTATGGCAACATGGTACTTCACGGCAGAAGCAAATAGGAGAGGAAGCCCCTTCATCTCAGGGTAGCTGAGAAGCAAAGAGAGAAGAAGGGGCTGGGGTCTGATATTATGTTTAAGGACACACCCCAGCAATACCACTTCCTCCCACAAGGCCCTACCTAGTGGGAGTTTCTACCATCACTCAATAGTACCACAGGCTGGGAATGAAGCTTTTAACACACACCTTTGGGGAACATTAATCCAAATCATAGTATGGGAGTCATCATCAGGGCAACTAATATAAGCTTTGCCACTGAATACTAATACTAACACTAATACCAATGCTAATACTAATACTAATACTAATACTAATACTAGTACTATGCCAACCTCCTGTGCATGTGATGCTAACAATCTCATCCTTGGTTCATATTGCTATTTTCAAGGAAGTCAATATCCCTTGAACTGTGTGCTATGACAGAACTTTTAAGATTTCTGAGGCTGGAGATGTAGCTCTGTGGTAGAGTGCTTGCCTAATATGCACAAGGTCATGAGTTAAATCCCTAGTATCACCAAAAAACAAAAACAAACACAGATTTCTGGTCACATGTCTGGGTGGGAGGATTTAACTTCTCATCAGACTTGTTCTTCTTATTCTAGGTTCACAGCTGAACTACATCTCCAAGCCTCTCTTGCAGTGAAAAAAGGCCCTGACACAGATCTCTGCCAAAAAGAAAAGGGGTGGCTCTGCTTCTTGCCACCAAACCTGGCTCATAAAAGACCCCGTGCAGATCTCCTTATTTTTCATCTCTCTTGCCTGCCACCTTGATGGCAAAATATCCAGAGGAGGACCTCACGATTCTGGGCCTACTCACATGTCTGGAAAGTAAAAAGCATTTGGTACCATCAATGTGACTGTGTAGAGCAGAGCGTTCCTGAAAATCTGCATGGGACCAAGACACAGGGAGAAAAACTTTCATCGAATTAATCTTCCGTGATTTGGCAGTAGCATTTAGGCCACCCTGATGAACACAAGCTAGTAGGGACAATATCTATGCTGAGTGCACCATACTGTGGTGAGCTTCGGTGGAGGCCACACTTAGGTCACTTTTTATCTCAATCTTAGTTGTAGAACATAGTATACAGTTGCAAGGAGCAGCACGAGGGAGCATCGAGGAGCAAGGTAGCAACTATGGAAGACGGTAATTTGTGTTACCCACATGATATGGCAAAGTTAAATTAGCTCTAGTAGAGGTGAAAAACAAATGCGGTTAAAGAGACAATACAGAACAATTATCCTGACTAAAAGAGTCCACAAACTCTTCCTGGAAAGAGTTCTAAAGAGAAATAGGTTTTCCACAGTTAAAGAGATGGAAAAGGATGGAAGGTTGAAGGAGTTCTGTGAGGTAAGCAAAACCACGTTGAGTTTTCAAGTCGATCTAAGAATGGCAAATGAACAGCCCGAGGAACATTTACAAGTTTTTTAAAAAGTGACATGAACTTTACCAGAGTTTTAAAAAATTCACTCTGATAATAACATAAAGCAAGAGATCAGAGTTGAACAGCTCATAATAGGTTACTGCAATACTTAATGGTGAAAGACCTGCCACAGACCCCAGAGGAGTCAGGATGGCCTTAGTGATTGGAAATTAGTTGATGAAGACATACAATATGCCAGGGAATCACCATAGAGTGCTAGGCATAATGAAGACTATGATGCAAATGTAGACAAAATGTTGGGGGGAAGTGGGTTCAGAACATTTTCAAATTGAATGGCAACTATCTATTTCTATTCATCATGGAAGATTTCATGAGGGGCCATTATACATTGTATACTAAAGAATCTTTGCCTTGCTGTTATCATTAATATTAATCTCTTGTGGGAACCACCCGACAGTGACCGATGGGAAGCACACAAAACCAGGTTACCCAGCATAGCATCAGCAAAGTTTAGAACAAGCAAACTAAAGAATTCAGTGAGATGTAGGGGACACACTGTGGGCCAGCCCTGAGTTCCTGACCTTCACAGAGCTCCGCGCTTCCGCAAATGGCAATTCTTGCACCTACATGCAAAACACATGAAATACGAGTTGAAAAGACATATTTCTATTCAACTCTCACTTGTGACCTACTGAATTGGTTTCCTCGGGAGGTAAAATTGAGAAATTTGCAATTAAGTGTTTCTCCCTTCCTTATGATCCATAAATACACTGAGTTTTCAGAACTGCTAGGTTAAAAATAAAGTCATCCTTCTTAGCATTGTGCTCACAAACTCCTTCATAAAGTTTCTCCAACTATTATTTGTCCTTCTCATTCTTTCCTGCTCATCCTATGTTCTACCTAGTATACAGAATGAATAAACGCTTGTGAAATAGCAAATTTTTCCTAACTTCAAAACCCAATGTACATTATCTCCCTGATCTACAGAGCTTCCTCTCTAACCATTTCACAAATTCCATTCAATAAATGGAAGATGATTTTACTACCCTTTGAAAGACATTTAAAGACTAGGTGGTAACTAGATCTTTGCTCTGAGCTTGTACTCTCCATGTGTGAAGAGGAAGATGATTGAGTCAGGCCTATTTTCTAATGGTTAGACTGACTCACCTGCATAGTAGCCCTCCTAACTGTATGAAAACCTAGGTAGAGTGAAATGGGTTCAGTGGCATATGGTAAGTTTTCATGAATGAATAATTAGACCAGACAATCATCTTGATCTCCCATTCTATTTTGGCTAATTTAAGCAGTTCCTAAACCTATTCAAATTGTGGCCAATTTATTTCAATGCCCAAACTGTTTGAATGTTTTAAACACTAAACAATGAATTAATTTAATACATTTTTCACTCTTCAACTGGGTGGTTTTTCTGTCTAAAGCCTCACATGGAAAACAGGGCTAGACTCTTGCCCTTGGCTGGACAGTCAGAGCAGGTGTGGTGTGGATCTCATGGACCACTGCACGTAGACCTAGATTATTTAAACAGGTAGAAGCCAGCCCATCACATCCAGAGCCCAGGCAAGCAGGTGAGACTACAGGGAAAACACTGTGAGCACCTGTCTCTACTTCTTTGCTACAGCGCTTAGCTAGCCAAATGTGGAAAGGCCAGGAATTCAGGAATTCTACCCTTTCTCAGAGGATACTGTCTGAGGGTAAGTTTTCTGTAGTACACAACTTCCTGGGCTTATCATGGGATTTTATATATCACTGCAAAATTTAAAAAAATGTCTTTGCCACACTTCCCTTCTTCCTCCCTCTGACCATGTCTTCCCCAATGACTATCAGCTCCCCACCAAATTCTGCTCTCACCAAACACTAACTTACATGTAAAACTTTGACTTCTGTTGTAGTCAGGGTTTGCAAGTAGAACAAGACAATACAGGATGCACAATTTATAGTGTTATTTATAATGGTCACCCTAGGAGTCAAACACAAGGAAAGTGCAGCAAATCTGTCTCTACACTAAAGACCAAGTGGGCACAGCCCCACCCGCCCCTCTCTCTGTGAGTCAGCGCCATCTGCGGACTGCGGAGGGAGAGAACCAGACCTCACCCTCACCCGGAGGTGATCTCCGCCTGGAAACCAGCACCAGGTGTGGGCTGCTGCCAGAGCAGGGACAGCCACACCCAAGCCTCTCTCTGTGAGTTAGCACCATCAGTGGACTGTGGAGGGAGAGAACCAGACCGCACCAAGAAGTGATCCTGGCAGGAAGACTGTATCATTTTCACTGTTTTGTTGGGTTGGGTTTTATTCTCTTCTGTTTTGTTTGATTATGTTAAATATGATGGCATAAGCAGCTATTTGAAAGATAGCAAGGCATATTACAGTAGCCATTTTGGATTTACTATTGGCTTATTTTGAAGTCCTTTATTGCATTCATTGTTTTGTTTTTATTGCTTCTACTCTATTCTGTTCTGTTCTAATTTTACTATGACCAAAGGTATCTGCAGCTATTCTGAAGACAACAAAAGACATTATGGTAACTACTGTTGATTTTGTAAGGTCTTGAAGTCCTATATCACTTATACTGTTTTATTTTGATTGGTCTTATTCTGTTTTATTTTTCTTGGTTTTATCCTCTTTAAAACATAAAAAATAAAAAATATATATAAACTAAAGACCTAGAGAATCCAGCCGAGGGCCTGGATCCCATAGCAATGTCCTGCATGAGTTCAGTTGAATACCTAGAGACCATGACAGTGCTTCCCACAAGTCCAACTGGAGGCCTAGAGCCCACAACAATGACACATGCAAATCTATTTCATGGATCTGCGCTGGGAAGGCCCAAAGGTCAGCAGTGGAAGTTGGAAAGTCTATGCCAGTGGGGGTGAAGGATCTGTGCCCATAGATTGAGGGTTCTGCACTGCAACCAAGAAGCAATGCTCAAAATAAGGATCAGGGATCCCCAAAAAGTACCACAGCCATCCTCAGTTACAACAAGATTCCTAGCTCCTCTGACAATAGGAACAGCTAAGTTCATGTGAGGAGGGCAGCATGACAAGCTTCTCCTGGAGGCTGAACAGCATGTGTGCTTCCCTTCTGGAGCCAAGATGCAATACTCAAAGTAAGAACCAGAGCTCCCTCAAGATGAACAGCAGCCATTCCCAATGACATGGCCCTGAGCTCCTCCAATGATAACAGCTGAGTTCATATCAGAGAAGCCAGGATCCTCAGGATTTTGCTGGGGAGAGATTAAACACTTCACCACACTGGCTGAACAGAAGCTACAAAAAGACAGAGTCCCTTGCACCCCAGCAAACCTCTTTCTGACAATGATAACAAAGGCAGCTCTAAAATGACAAAGTGCCATGAATTGTTGCTCCTCTGCCACTCCACCCTGCTTTGAACCCAGCAGATTATGGACTGAAACCTCCACCAACTAAGTTCTCACTATTGAAGAAAAGTAACTAAGGGTGAAACAGTAAGCAGCTGAGTAAACAGCCTCTCTGAGTGATACAGTCCAGATACTGGAATACAGCATCATGGGGAAGACAAGAAGGAAGGAAGTGGGTTCCCTGGACCCAGGAAGAATCTAAAGCGAGAATTGAAGCCCACAGGAAGAGTAAAAAGAAAAATTGAAACAAAGAAGAAGGCAGTAACTGGAATCACCTTTGCCCAGATTTGGACCCACTGTGTGAGAGGAGTTGTTGGAACCTGGGGACACACAATCAAGGTGATGTGGCAGCAGCAACCCTGGAGGCCTCTGCTGAGAGAAGCAGCATTGGAGGAGAGCAGCAGTGGACAGGGGACCAGACTTGGAAGACTGAACTGGCTGACAGTGAGTGCAGAGGACTCCATCCTCCTGCAGGAGAGAGTGATTGACTGGGAACCATTTTGGAGTTGGGCTGGAAAAGCCCAGAACCAAAACTGCTCCTGGCTTCTTCTACCAGCTCCTAGCTGGGTGCAGACTCATGAAAATTGCTCTGACTGACCCCTGCCCCCACACACCTTCTAGGGGCCATCTTGGAGGGTTCCTGTGGGTAGCCAACTTGATCTAAAGGCAGCAGCCCCACACACGTTCCAGGAGTAGTAGTGGAGGATCCCGCTGGTGACCAGCCCAGATTTGCAGGTGGCAGCCCTGCCACCACGCACACTCCACCAGCCATCAGAGAGCCAACACAGGCTGGGAAAAGCAGCAGACAGTCCTGCACCAGTGCACCCAATGGCCACCATCAGATATGCATACTCAGCCCTGGCTAGAAGAACCAGTCATACTTCAGAGAAATTGTAGCCAATACAGAGAGTGCCTGGGACCCCAGTACCCATTTGTCCAGTAGAACCCATGAATATGTCAAGACAAAGAAGCAAAAGATGGTCTCTGGCCTCCAATGCAAGCAGAGAAAGTCCAGGAGATGCAAACGCAGAAGAGATCAGGAGTCACACACCTGAAGTTTCTGAGGTTATGGCAACTGAAGTAAAGAAACAATTTCATGAGGCTATAAAATAAATTAGAACAGAAATACTAACTCAGGTAAAAGAAGAAATAAAAAACATAATAAAAGAATTGCTAGGCATCTCTAAAGAAGACATAGATGAAAAATGGAGCATAGGAAAATGAGGGAAACCTTGAATGAACAATACAAACAAAATTTAGGATACATGAAACGGATTCAAAGAGATTACCAGGAAATTAAAAACTCCATTGAAAGCTGGCAAAACCACTTGAAAGAAACTGAAGATAGACTTTCAAACCTTGATGACAGGTTTGCAGCTTGTGATTGTGAAAGGAAAGATCTCTTAAAAATAACAAGGAACCTGGAAGTAACAATCCAATGACTGCAAGACAACCCAAAGAAACACAACTTAAGAATAAAAGGTGTGAGTGAAAAAGCAGGGGTCAATACAAATGACATTAAAAGTCTATTTACAGAAATAATATCAGAAAACTTCCCAAGCATGGAAAAAGGAAGTGACATTCAGATAAGTGAAGTGTATAGAACTACAGCTAGCCATAACCAAAATAAATCTACACCCAGACATATAATAATCAAGATCCCAGAAATTCAACATAAAAACAGAATATTAAAAGCTGTTAGAGAAAAGAAACGGATCACCTACAAAGGAAAACTCATCAGAATCACAAAAGACTTCTCAACACAAACTATCAGGTCAAGAAGAAGTTGGAGTGAAGTATTTCAAGTCCTCAAAGAAAACAACTTCCAATCCCCAGATTGATGTACCCTGCAAAACAATCTTTCATAATTAACAGAGAAAATACTTCCATAACAAAGAACAAGTGAAGGAATTTATGACCACCAAGCCAACCCTATGAAGAATACTGAAGGACATTCTAGAGAGAGATAAAAAAAAAAAGACCATAGCTCCAGAAACAGTGGCAGAGGGGTATTACTGAGCAGGGCAGGCAATTGAATAGAGAGGAAAAGTAGACAGCCAACAGCATGAAAATAGTGTGGCAGAGACAAGGCAGTACATGTTGGCCTTAACCATTAATGTAGATGGCCTCAATTTACCAATAAAAAGAAACACAGGCAGAGTAGATCAGGAGAGAGGATCCATCAATATGCTTTATACAACAAACACATTAAACTTGAAAGGGGGTTTATAGACTGAAAGTCAAAAGACAGAGAACAATGCTCTATGTGACAGGGAATCAGAAAGAAGTAGGAGTAGCTTGTCCATTAGCTACATAGTGGACAAGAAAGATATGGCATTTTTAGCCAATGGAAAGCTACTCAGCTATAAAGAAAAATGGATACAATTGAAGATCATACTCAGGAATGAAATGATCCAGAGTCTCATGGGTGAACATCATGTTATCTCCCTAGTACAAAAAAACTAAAGGAGTTAGTAGGATTCAAAATACACAACACATATTGTAAAAATGAAAGGGGAGGAAGTGTCTAAAAAGGGAAGGCAGTGACCATTGTTAATCTATTATCATGATTTGAATCACATATTATTTTCATTGTTCTGTCTAGTTTGGTTTTATTCTGTTTCAGTTTGTCTAATTTTATTATATTTGATGGCATGGATAGCTATTTCAAAGATAACAAAATACATTATGGTAGCCATTATTGATATCCTATCACCTTGTTTTGAAGCCCTGTATTGCTTTCATTGTTTTGTTTTGAGTGATTTTATTCTATTTTGATTTGTTTGATTGTATTATGACTGATGATATAGGCAAATGCTTAGAAGATAACAAGAGGCATTATGGTAACCAATGTTGTTTTACTATTGTTTTGAAGTCCTGTATTGCCTCCATTGTTTTATTTTCATTGGTTTTATTCTGTACTATTTTGTTTGATTATATTATGACTGCTGGTATGGGCAGTTATTTTGAAGATAACAAGAGGTATTATAAGGGGAAAGGAGGAAAGAAGGAAGGGAAAAGGAAAAAGGCATAAATTTGTGTGTATGTATACATAAGATAGCTAAAATGACTAGACTACTAAATTCATTAGTTATTGAAAAAGAACAGTTAATACTCATATGATTAGATCAATTTTACATGTCTATATCTGTTAATCTAAACAATCCCTTTGAAGGGAACAATATGCAATATTACAACCATTGTCAAATTCCTATCATCTCATTTTATAAACCTATAATGTTATTGTATTGGATTTGTTGTTGTTGTTTGTCTCTTCGGCTTTTTGTTTTTCTTTTCTGTGTCATTTTTCTCTTAAATAAAAAAATTTTTTAAAAAATAGAGAAGCCAGGATGACAAGCTTCTCCAGGAGAACCAATAACTCTAAACAACAACACTACTTAGGAGACCCCACAACACTATTTTCTTCCTCTCCACTGCTTTTTATGCTGGCAACAGTCCTCACGTGGACCCTCTACACTTAGCACCATGCTGATTCAATTCAGCTCATGTTTAAGATGACCATCAGTTTTCAATCCACCACAACTTCATCCATCGATGCAAACACACATCCCTATAATTACAAAGACCTCAGGAGACAAGCTAAGGAGAACAGCTGTTATGCAAGGCTTCCCGACATGTGGTCCTCTCTGCCCACATTGCTCTGCTCCTCTCACTGGCGTAAATCGTTCTCACTCCTCCTGTCTTAACTTCCATGACATCTCCTCACTGATCTGTCCCTTACTACCATGTGTCTTTTTGTCTTGATTTTTTTCCAGTACTCCACCATTATCCAACTGTTTGTTTGCACCTTATCCATTTCAAAATGTAGTAAAAGGGACGTTTGTGCTGTTTACTGCTCCGTTTGTGGCTCCTAATCCACATGCCTGGCACACAGAAGGCATTTATTAAGTACAATGGTCCCTCAGTTCACGAACTTAATTCTTTCCACAATTCTGACCACAAACCAAATTGGATGAAAACCGAATAAAATTCAATGTTGACCTTTTGGGGAAATTTGATTTGGTTCCTCATCCAATTCTTTTTGTGACCAGAATCATGGAAAGAATTAAGTTCGTGAATCAAGGCACCACTGTATTCATTAAATGAATGGATGATCAGTTACATAACAATATCAAAAAGGATTTATAGTTTGGGAAAAGTAGCTCCTTGATAACCCAGACCCAATAATGGTTAATAAACAAAATAAATGACTCCTTTTTCATCTTTTCCGTTTGGAAGTGTACCTACACTAAATATGTTCATGACTTCTGAGTTCATGCTATTCACTGTCACAGACATACGTAAAGCACATGTGTACACAGAGTGTCTTATTAGCATCTAGAACAAGTTGATAAGGGAGACAAATGATACCTACCCAGTAGGCAGTTGGACAAGTACACTTCAGATCCTTTGTCTCCTTTGTCCTCCTTTCCACTGATTGGAGCAAATTTGTCACAGGTAATCCAAATGGATTGTACAGCTGCCTAAAACCACTGCTGTGGCTCACAGCACATCACATAAGTGGACATACATGCAAAAATGGGATGAAAAAAGATCTCTGTCTTTAGTACTCTGCTCATTAGTGTTTACTATCATTCAAGTCTGATAATACAAAGTAAAATATTAATGCAACCACTTGACACTAATGTCCATAATGATAATGAGTGTCTTTGTAGTCAACTTAGTGCCTGGAGAACAGAGTGTTATAAACACAATTTCTTAGTTTTTGTTTTATGATTATTGGTGGTAGAAGACATTAAATCTTAACAGCCCTGCTTTAAGATTGCCTGGAAAAACACCAGCTCTCAACAAGAGTTGCCTTAAGGGTAAATATATGCTAGCCTCACATGATGGAAAACGCCTAAACAAGAAAAGCCTGCTGCCCCATCTCACATGCACACAAACACACCCAGACTGAGACATGGACAACTGAGTTTATTAAGGAAATATAAAACCATGACAAAAAAGGACAAATACCGGAATCCTTTTGTGGCTAGAAATTACCACACTGTGAGGGGAATAAATAGTCATGACTCAAAGGCAGCTGAAGACTTTATCTGAAACAAACAGCTCAGAAAAGCAGAAAAAAAATGAGGGAAGATTAAGGAACAGGGGCAATCTTAATCTCCAGTGAGAAAACTCAGCTGCTTAAAGATGGTAGTCAGATAAAAGACAGCTTCTTTAACCAGGCTGAAAAAACAGAAAGCACGCGGCATTTCTTCAGAAAGATCCTCCAGACCCCCCCCCTCCTCGGGTGAGTAGGATCCATACTCTGCAGCAGGGGCTCTGGAAGTGTGGTCTCCAGCTGCTGCAGCAGGGAACATCATACAAATGCAGTTTCTCTGTCCTCACTCACCCTGGCCCTACTGCATCAGAAACTGACCTGCCCTCTGTTTTGACAGGGCCTCCGAGAGATTCCATCAATGCTCAAATGGGAAAGCACCGCTTGAGCAATGCTGAGTGGGTCAGCAGGCCTGCTGCTCCCAGGATGTAACTCCAAAAGCAAGGTTACTCCAGCAATATTCCTAAGGCAGACAGGCGAGGTTCAGCCAGGGGGCCCTTGGACGAAGCCACCTCAGGGTCTTTCTTTCCTTTGTCTGCCTCCCCCTTACTGATTGGACCGGATTCATTGTGGAGTGATACGGATGAAGTGCAGCTGGCTGAAACCATTGATTTGGACATAAGTGAATGGTCCTTGTTACAGACTGAGTTGTGTCCTCTTCTGATTCATATGAAGTCCTAACCTCCAGTGCCTCACCATGGGACTTTATTTGGAGACAAGGCTTTCAAAAGGGAACGAAGTTAAAGGAAGCTATTGGATGAGCTCTAATTAATATGACTTGAGTCTTTTTAAGAAGAGATCAGGACATGCGGGGTCCTAGGGATGTGTGCACATGAACAGGCCAAGGAAGGACCAGCAGTAAGACAGCCATTGGCAAGCCAGGGAGAGAGGCCTATGATGTAGGTTTCAACCCTATAAACAGGTTGATCATGGCCTTTCAGACTCCAGAATTGTGAGGAAAATTATTTCAGTTGTTCAAGCCACCCAAGCTGTGATGTTTCATTATGGCAGCTTTCCCAAACTGACAGAGCCTTCTGTTCCTCTTATCCTCCCAATTCCACAGAGACTTCATCATATGCTGCTATGTCTTGTGTCTGGATGTGGTTATGGCGGGACTTCTGGAGGTAGCTGGATCTAAGGTGTTGGATGCTGTGATTAACGGTGTGAAGTTGGGATTCAGTGTGTGATGTTGACATTAAGGTTATGATGCTGGGATTCAGGCTGCCTTACCCTGGGTAAGGATGGCACTGCCCAAGGACTGGGTAGCCTAGATGAAACATAAAGTCAGGCTTACTGCTACTTCTGCTGCTGCTACTGCCTTCTGCTTTCTGCCTGCCTCACCTGGACTATATCTCCTCTGTGATGCCCTCTGCCAGGCCACCCTGCCTCGGAGGCAGTTAGAAACTGAAACCTCTACAAACTGTGAGCTAAATAAACCTTTCCTCCTTTAACTCATGGGTGTCAAGAATTTTGTCTCAGCAATGAGAAAACACATGCACTCACAGGTTTCTGAGGTTTTCCACAGCTGAGTTTAGTATCCTGTGTAACAGTTTCGCATCAGCTCTCCCGCCCCTGCAAGACTGTCTTGCCTATTGCTGATTTCCTAACTCAGACAGTAACTATGCAGTGTATGCAGTGAAGAATAATAAAAGAGAAGTAAGTTGCAGGATCTACTCATAGATCTTTGCTTATAAGTGAGTTACCTGTGATGGTAAAATTTTTAGAACAGCAAAATACCTTTGAGGCTGAGAGGTCAATGCAATTCTTTATCCATGTTTGAGCATGTAAAAGGGCCAGAAGGAAATTCAGTTAGCCCTTAAATCTCTGCTGTGCCACTGATTTTTCATATGACTTTGAACATGTTTCATACAGGTAAGATGGGAATCAAGCAGCACCTTCCCCTATGGTAAATGTAGACAGGTTAAGCACGATCACTCTGCCAGCGACTTACTGTTGCTTTTTGCACCTCCCCAATATTTACAAAGTATGTATTATTTATGAAAAAATCGCCTTTAGAAGAAAATAAGTTGCCTACAACCCAAGTTAATGCACATCATTTCTTATCTGAAAGACTGGGGGCATCACAGGGTCACAAATTTATCTATTTTCTGCCTTCACTTTCCTTTTGGGTCCTCTCAAATTGTGGATCTTCTAATTCCATCTTCCCTTTCCTTCCTTGTGTCCTTTGTTCTATCTTGTACTAGCCTTCCAATTTTCCAGGTTTTGTCCTTTTTATCTATGAAAGGAAAAATAACTTACAAGTGATTTACTACAGTCTGAAAGTAATAGGGAATTCTGTGATTCGACCACCCAAAATTGATTTGGTTCTCATCACTTATAAGGCTGAAACAACTGTTAGCCCAGGGGAAATAATTAAGATAACATACAAAAAAAAAAAGCTTATGAAGTTAAAGGCTGATGTACCTGGCCCCTTCACAAACTGACTATAACTCGTGTGACCTCTTCAGGCTTCTTTATCTGTAAATGGCATTGTAGACATTTTTCTGAAAAAGGACATTATAAAAATATATGGTTTCCTAATATCTTACAATCAAGTTAGGATCCTGAAGAGCTAATGAGTAGGAAGAAAGATGAGAGTGGGAATAATAAAGTTTTTTTAAGTCTTGATAACAGTGACAGAAATCAATCAGGAGACAGGAGTAATTTTAGATACAGTAGGCAAAGCTTAATACTACTTGAATATCCTCATCTATAACTATTGCTCACCTGTGTAGGTTTAAATCACAGAAATCACAGAAGCAAGAGGTACTTTCAAAACAGGTCACTGCAACTCAGGATTCCAAAAAGAGGAATCTGGAAGGAAACATTCTGAATTACAGATGCACATCTATCTTCCTCTGTCCCATCAGGTAAAGTTATTTTACATATGTCTGTGCAATCATCAGCTTCCCATTTTTAAGCGTATACAATCATTGGGTCTTACTCATAATGATTGCCATCTTTGTACTTTTCTCTGGTAAGTGAAATTAGCATCCTCTCATAAACTGTAAATGCTAAATTGCTAATAACTTCCCTGGGGTTTTCTTCGCATCATGATACCTTCAATGATTTCATCAGAATTTAGAGTATTAAAATATCACATTTATATTCTTAAGCATAATAATTTCCCTGAGGCTTGATCCAAAAATTTAGGCATATTTCTAAATAATTCAGTAAAATCCTGGCTAAATACTAATCAAGTAGCCAGTTCTAATGAAACTGTTTCTTTTCTTTTTTTCTTTTTTATTTTGAATTAATGTCACAAGTAGAAACTAACAATTCTAAAAGAAATCAAAATTTTGTAACAAACTCTAACTGTCTGAACTGTTAGACCAAAAAATGCAAACTACAAAAATCATTTTGAAAGAATATGTATATGTTAATAACAATCATCAAGGGCCATCCAAAAAGCATGAAATTTCACACTTTGTCAGACTAGTCGCAGGTAGACAACACCACAGCACCTAATGTTTATTCCACTAGGAAAAAAAAAACAATTTGCATGAAAATAATTTCCCTTTTTCTACAAATTTATAAACTCTAGAGAACTAATATATACTGAAAGAGGTACCAATGAACAGAAAGCAAATTATAGCACATGATCAGGGGATATAGCAATGCTTACTTACCTGGAGTCTCAAAAACACAACTGGGCTGTGATTGAAATCCCATGAAACCAAAACTCTCACTCTGCATTCTATTTTAGAAGAAGACTTTGGAAAATCACAAGTAAGCATTTCCAAAACAATGCATGTAAAGCTAAGATTCCAAGAAGGGAGACAGATGATATTCTAACTTTTCAATATTTTTAAAGGAAGAATGCGTCCATGTATCTCCTTTTCTGAAAGTAGAAGAATAGTATGGGAATGAAATTCTGGATTCATTCTTTCATTCATCCATTCAACACATATTTATTAAGTACTCAGCATCAGACACTGTGCTGGGTATCAGAGTATCAGAGGTAAGAAAAGCAGAAGTAAATCCTGTCCTCAAAGGCATGTCCAACCCATGGTTCAGGAGGAGAGCTAGAAATGCAGCTCCACAAGGTTGTAAACTTTTAACATTATTGCGCTGTTTAACAATATTTTTCACAACTTGACTGCAGCCCTGGAGCGTAGACCGTGTCAACAACAAAGGACCACTGTGAAGATGAGGGCACTGTGCAGAGCTTACTCCACCTCCTGTGACCTCTGCACGCAGCCAGTGAGCCCCATGTGTCCACTGCATGAGGCCAGTCAATGAGTGAAGACAGAGACCAGGGAAGAAGGCTCAGGAGACGGTATGGTCCAACCTGGATATGGCATGGTGTCACTGTGGCCCATGTGACATGGAACAAAACACAGTCATCTAGCTTCATTTGAATGAAGAACAGACTGCAAAATTTATTCTAGCTCTTTATGGAAATGAAAGACAAGGCAACCAAAAGGAAATGACTCATTCTCATGGACAAAATCTCCATGGCTTAGTCAAGGAGAGAGACTTGACAGTCATTAGAGAGGAGCAAGTTAGTGGAATAGCAAGGAACTCACGAGCAAGATTCACTGGAGGGTGCACTAGCTGTAATATACGAGTGGCAGTAGCAAGCAAGGAGAGTGCCCTTGAAAGGGATCCACTTCCAAAGACACTCGCCTCAGAAGCTTTCCAGACGGACTGCCATGTGTACAGAAGGAATTTAACAAGGGTACCTAAAGCCCAAGTTCTAACAAATCACATTTCCGAGATCAAATACTCAGTGATCACCATCCTACCTCTCAAAATTGTTGAACTTAAATGGCATTCGTAGTAGCTATAATGACAATGCCTGGCATATAATGGGCTTCTGACACGTTTGCCATCATGAAGTGCATTATGACTGAAGATTACTTTATATTTTGATAATGGGCATGCATTTTACTGCAATCAAGTAGAACTTTCCAATAATGAGAAAACTTCATCCCATGAGTATTTTAATTAGCTGAAGATTGTTTTTTGATTTGTTCACTTGCACACCAAATGTAAATCTTTTCTGATATAATGACCCCCCAACCCTCGAAAATTGTAATACACAGCAGTAAAGTGGGGTCCCTGAGATGCCCAGACTCAGAGGAGCCAGCCATGGAGAAGAGCAAGATGGAAAGGGGACAAGTGGAACACAAAATCGAGGCACTTCTGCCCACACAAGAGAGACCATCGACTGCCATGAGAGACCTGTCTCCAGATCTCTGACAGAGCCCCAATCCGGTGTCTCAGGGGCACCAATGACCTCGTGAGAATCCATTTCTAGGAACAAGCTAGAGTGAGGACTAAGGTGCGAGGAGCCCAGGGCAGGAATAACAGAGTCAGATTAGGGTCCCTCTCCAGGGAGGTCAGCTGGAACGAGGCCAGGAGCAAGAGCACAGGGAGTAAGCACTGCTGCGGGAAAGGGCGGCCAGGGGACCCGGGACAGGACAGGCCTAGCTTGCTTGGCAGAAAGAAGGGAGAATTGGAGGGTAAAGGGGACAGCTACCCTGGGAATTCCAAAACAGTGCGCCATCAAACAAGTATGCCTAAAACACTCTACACTAAGCCCTGGGTTCGCAGAGGAAGCACCTTGCCCAGGAGGGAAGGTCTGCGTCCTTTCCCCATATTTATATGTTTATATCTGGGTCTTTCCATGGTACTCTCAGACAGTGGGGCCTTTGGGGTGCTGATGCAGTCATAAGGGCAGAGCCATGATGAATGGGGTTATTGCCTTCATGAAAGAAGCCCCAGACCTGCCTACCAGTCCCTTTTGCCACTTAAGGACGTAGATAGAAGCTGTCATCCATGACGCTGGAGGAGGACCCTCACCAGACCCCAAACCTGCCAGCACTTTGACACTTGCACTTCCCCAACTCCAGAATGCGAGAAATAAATGTCTGTACTGACAAGCCATGAAATTCATAGTATTTTATCATAACAGATGAAACAGACTAAGATACCTAAATGGTAACCAGGGACAGTCCCATATGTAGACAATCTGTCATCTTCTTTTGTCTGAGACTATCTCCCTTTCCAGTTTCTGTCTCAGAACAATTATTAAGAATGCCCCTTTTTATCTGAAAAAGTAACCTACTTTGAGAAAAACAACCTCCAATTTGTTACATATGTGAGCAGCAGAAGTCACCGGCAAGACTTTTACGGTCCTAATCAAGAAGAACCTTAAGTGCTAAGCCAGTGGTCGCTTTGGCACAGAACGGCACCTGGTGTCCATGGGACCGATGCAGCCAGCCTGGTGTGAACAGCCTGCGATGGAGCCTTGGCAGCCTGAGGCCCTTCACCCAGCTTCACGGCTTCTCTGAGAAGCCCCTCTTACACCGCGAACATGTGAGGTCTAATGACATAACCTTCAGGGTATGATAGTTCACTTTCAAAGAAACACAGAAGACCATGTCTGCACACGGTCTGCTGAGATCAGTCTGGTAGAAAAAGTCTCTGAGATGGGTTGAATGTTTTACAAAAAGAGTGTGATTGATGTGAAATTCAAGTGAAGTTCTTGATAGACAAAACTGAAGCCCTGGGAGACATCTCTTGCACGTGTTATATTAAATCCATTTCTGAAATGTCTGCTTCTGTTAGAGTGTCACAGTCTTTGTCCAGTTCTACTTTGGGACCTGACTCCATGCCCTATGCTTATTATTAATCTAACATTAATATTGTCTTTATCCTCATTGCTCAAAGTCACACAATCCTCCCACACCCCTACTACAACATTTCCCTGCAGTAACTCTAATCACTGTGTAATGTCAAGCACAATTCAGCTCCTGCGACTGGAAGGAAAGGTTACTATTGGTTTAAAATGTGACCTGTCGCTAGAGCACTGAAAGGGAGCCATGGCGTCAGGAAGAACACATTTGATCTTTCTCATTAAAGAGCTCCACTATACTAAGAGCTGAAGCCTCATTCCTGTAGAAACTTTCAATCTAAAAGAAGAAGGTAAATACAACAATAACTTCAATGTTGTATTATTTTGAATGATAACCTGTTACCTGGAGTGTACGTATTGCAAATTTTATGGTCATGACCTTTGGATCTGATAAGTTACACAGGGCTCAGATTTAACAGATGTTTCTGTCTAACCATTTTTTAGGACTCAAGCCACACACACACAAAACTACCCCTGATATTCACTAACATTTTAGTAGGCAAGACAGGTAAAGATGGTGTTTTTTTTTTTCTTGATTTGGTTTTCTCATTATCAGATAAGAGAAAATCTAAAGTAATGATTATGAGTCTATTTATCCTAGAATTGTTCCCATTGTTTAAAACACTTTTGATGGCTTGCTTTAAAATTGGCTTTAGAGTAGCACACCCATTCTTCTAAAATTTCTCAGTGTTCAAAGCTTTATATAATGGTGATTGTTCTTGAGTTCAATCAAAGGGCATGATGGCAAATAACTTTTGACTAAGGTGAGTAATCAGAATCAAGCTGCAGCTACACTATGGAAAGATTAATGTTTTGTAGTTCATAAAGTGATGACAAATGGAAGGGAGAAAGTTGGTGTCTTAATAAATTAGGAAATATTTGGGACAACATGATTCAGAAGGGGAAATAAGCCACCATCCACTATCCTGAAACTTAGCATTCAACAGCTGGAGAGTGGTAGGTCACCCAAAACGAAAGGCCAGGTCATGGCTGAATACACAGGGCCAGCACAGTGCCTGGGAAATAGTAATCACTCGACAAGTGTTCAACAGGTGAGAATATAGCAAAATACAACAAACTATTCCTCTCATCTTTCCAGAAGACAATATAACTTCATATCTATGAAACGCTATCATACCTCACGTTTCACATGTTACTGTCCCATGATGTCATGCATTTGCCATGCAGAATTGCTTTCATAGGCTCAAATCTGGTATGTACCATCCAGATTTAACAAGAAATTACTGACTAACCATTTTTTAAGACATACACACACACACATGTGCACACAAAATTACTCCTGACATTCACTAACATGGTAGTAGACAAGCCAAGAAAAAGATACCAAAGGTGCACTTAGAAATCGGTGTCCTTTCCCTATCTGGCCACCTCTTCATCTTTACTCTGTTTTTATTTTTTTGCTTCATTATTCCTCTGACTCCTCAAATCATACCTTTAAAACTTTGCTTTTACTCTGTCCCTCCTCCTGTCTCTTAGAAAGACTTTTGTAATTTAGTGTTAATGGCATATTTTGGACTGAAATCTCCATTTCACTCATTTGAGGTACATTTTTTCCTCCCAAATTTCTCTTCCTTTCCCTTTGGCCCAAGCTACAAATAATAATAATTTCCTCTAAACTCCTACCTTGCTTGCTCTTTATACATTCTATAGTACTCCTAACTCTGTCTCCCAAGTGGACCGTTTAGAATAAAAACAACACAAAGCCTCTCATTTTAAGAAAAAAAAATCAAGCCATTATGCTATGTTATTTCACTGTGTTTAGGTACCATGTTCATCATGTTCCAATGCTCCATGCATCTTGGCATCAAAGAACACTGCCTTATTGTGACATTTTCAAATGAAAACTACATGACAGTAACAGTTTCCAAAGAACTCTCATTTACCTTGGCAACATTTACAAGTGGTGGGGGAAAAATACATAAAAACCACCACTTTCAGCAAAACGCTACAATGATTATTTAGCAAACAAGCTCACATATTAGAACAGTAGAGGGAAAGATTGCTTCTACAGACTAAATTACACTTCACACACAGGCGCTGCTGAATGGCTTTCTACAGAGGTTACATTTAAATTACAGCTCTTGCTAAGTAAACATCTCACAGTTTGCGTGTGAATTTGAATTATGCATCTAACAGGCAGCATGTTTATGGAAAAAAGTTAAGTCGATAGATTGCTAAATTGCTACAACATTCGTAAGGGACAAAAATAGCTCTGGTGTCAGACAATGAAGAAGCTTTGAGAGGCCCCACTTACTCTCTGGTAAGAGAACGGTTTGGCAATTCTTGACCACAGTGAGTGATTGACCTGTGACTTCATCTCAAGGCATCCAAGCATCGCTGGTGTCCTTTCTGTTTAGAAATATAATTTGATATCTTAAGCTGCAAAAGTCTGATCTGAAGCTAGCACACTGCGTGACTTCCAATTCTTTTTTAACTTCTAGAAGTGAGGCAAGTCTGCATGAGCCATCCTCATTTGGGGGTAAATACACTGTAGGCAGTTGGAACAAGCAAATGAGGGAAAAGGACAAGACTGGACATAAAATCCAAGTGAACAAAACACCCGCTTCCCAACCCCACTGTCTAGAGAGCAACCGAGCACACTACTGTGGGATGTGTCTTCTCTGCGTCCCGAGTACAGTCTCCAGAGCAGTGAGGAGGGGACAAAATGACTTCCACCTTGCCATGGAACTTGAACACGACGTGGGCCAATAGTTGGTACATTATGCACTTTTCTATCAAAAGTCCTTGGGAATTTTATGGTTGTTCATTACATAAGACTCACAGTGCCTCCAGAAGCTGGAAGTAAAGTTGAGATTCTGCTACAACAAATAAAGGTCTACTATGGAGGACCATTGTGGCAAAAAAAGTCTCAGGTTGCTCCCCAGAAAACAAATATTCCTCAGAGTCCCCAATTTTGTCTTTGTGAAGAAGATGAGGAAGAGGGAAGCGCTGACGGACATTCTACACAGGCCAACAAAGAGCCCAGAAGAAAAGAACTGGGTAAACCAAACTCTACAACTCCTCTCATTCGATGGCATAGGAAATCCATTGGTACACCTAAATACATGGCCACATATGTGTGTGCGTGAGTGCAGGGCACTGGGTTACAAAGTGGTCTATATGATTGCATGTATATAACATATACACTCATAGAGTTAGAGAACATATGGGTGGCATTCCAAGGGTTCCTGGGAATGGGGCAAGGGAGAAAAAAGGTATCGATGCCTGTAAAACAATCCTCATGGTCACAGGACTGTTCTTCATCATGAGTGTGCTAGTGGCCACACAAATCTATATGTGTCAGCATTGCAGAGACTTTCTTATAGAGTGAGTTGTGCTCTCTCTAAGGGATATACCACAGTCCTAATTCCCTGCACCTCAAAATGCGGTTGTCTAGGACTAGGTTCACTGTAGATGTAATTAAGAAGAGGTCAAACTAGAGTGGGCAAACCCCAAATGCACTGGTATCCACATAAGAAGAGGAAAATTTGGACAGAGACAGAGAGACACAGACAGAGTAAGAGGACAAGGTAATGTGAAGACACAGAAGAGAACCACAGAGAGACAGAGGCAGAGATCAGAGACATGCTGGTTTGAATATGGACTGTCCCCTCGGAAGCTCACTAATACTCCATTATGAGGAGTATTAGTGAATCTAGTTTTACTGTGCAGAAATAGAGCCTTTGGGAAGTGTTTGGGATTAAAGTCCTACTGGTGGATCTCTGTGACTGAATCCCAGAGGCTTTACAGGAAGAGTGGGGGAAGCTAAGAGGCCCACACGTGCTACCTCTCTCCCGCCAGGTGATGCCCTGTGCTACCTCCTAACAGGACTCTCCCAGAAAGAAAGCTGTCATCAGATGTGGCCACTTTGGTGACCTCACACCAAAACCATGAATGAAACTAAATTACTTTTTTTGTGTGTGTGATTTGTTCAGTCTGTCATATTGTGTTATTAGTAACAGAAGGCAGAATAATACACCAAGAAACAGCTGGAGTTTGGAAGAGGCAAGGAAGATTCTCCCTCAGGGCTTTAGAGGGAGTGTAACCTGACCAATGCCTTGATTTTGAATTTCTAACCTCCAGAACTAAGAGAGAATAAACTCGTATTATTTTAAGCCACACAGTTCATTGCATTTTGTTATGGCAACCTTGGGAAATTAAAACAGAAGTAGATGCACAAATGCATCATCTAAAACTGGTAAAATTCGAATAAGGTCAGTAGATTTGTGTCACTGTCAATTTCCCAGTCGTGATAGCCTACAATAATTGTGCAGGCACTACCATTGGGAGGAGCTGAGTGAAAATATTCAGGACCTCTCTCAAGTGTTTCTTACAACTGTATGTGGATGTATAATTACTGTACCTCAAAACAGAAAGCTAAAGAGGGGCTTGATTTCACGTAGACCAAGAAGCTACATTAACTTCAGTTTAAAAATGAGAAAATTGGGGCTCTGAGAAATTAAAACAAGTTTCCTAAATTTGTAAAGTTAGTGAGAAATTCAATTCTGGATTCTACAACTTCCATCATGTTTTGCTATGCTATAATCTTCTTGTGCATAAATCATTTAAATTCACTCTGGATGACAAAGTTTTCCAATTTATAATGGGTATTTCAGAAGGTCAAAGAGCCAATAATCACTGTAAAAGAAGGAAAACAAATAAGCTGGGGGAAGAGATCTAACCTACCCTGCCTATTTTCCCAGAGAAAGGAGATCTGATATATTCTGTGTGTATTACTAAGTAGGAAGGCCAAGACACAAAGAAAGCTGGCTCCAAAGCTGTTCACTGAGAAAAGGCCTCCAAATCCCTCCTGACCAATTTTCCTTTTGCAGTGAAAATGAAAGAAAGGCTCACTGCCATAGGCATAAGTCACATGAAGATCCCGCAGAAAACCACAGGTAGATTAGGAGAGGAAGTTGTAAAGAAAGAAGAGATGTGAAACAGAGCATCTAGAGTTTATTCACCACAAACCCCAGAGCATTAGTGGGGCTCACACAAGCTATCACTTCTTAATTGCATTCAAAAGTGTCAGAGACAGGGAGCTATTTGTCAGCCTTATTACCTGTGCAACGCAGCAATCGTGCACATCTCTCCAGGAGCCTGGGTGGTTTATATGAACGTGGAAGACAGAAAACAGCAGCAGCTGGACCACAGGTCTAGAAATAAATGACTTGAGGGATGAAAACTCTCCCACGACTTACTTGGGCTTAACAAGAAAATGGGGAGAAATACACCAAATTATGTTTGGATTCCTGTGTAGGTCAGAAATAATAGAAAAAAGATGATGACAGTAATAACTGTTGCCTTGATTCATGTAAGTCTTTATATACACAAGGAGTTTGATGCATTTGGAAATCCCAGATTGAACATCCTAGGACAAATGGATCTTGAAGGGAGATAGACATTTCTTGTAAGGCAGATAGGACAGGCTAGATCACAAATTTTCACAACCAGTAGTTTGAGAAAACCTTCTGGAGGTGCTGGGTTTCTGTAGCCATCAGTGATTGACACTTTCTGGAGAAGGTTTTCACTGGTTGACAACTCCCTGCTGCTGGTCAGCTCTCTCCGCCAGGCAGGGCAGAGCTGTTCAAACGCAGCCTGCAAACGGTGAACTGGCACCTGGCAGAGGAAACCCAGAACAGATTCCTGTGGATGTCTGTTCCCTCCCTTTGCAGAAGCCCCTCTATTTTCCTGTAATTATATCTGATGAGAGGAAATACAGAAATAGTTGGAGCCAAAGCCAATCGGAATCTTTGCTTGTAACCTTATTGTTTATCGACTCAAAGGTTACCTGCACTGAAACAAATATAATTATGGAGCAATTATCCTGTGTTCCTCAGGGGAAGAAGAAAGATCCAGGGATATATTATGTCCTGCCTGTTAAGTATACACAGCTATAGAAATTCAGATAGCCATCGTGGCAGCACTAAAAAAAAAAAAAAGCAATTGGACAATTGCACAAGTTTCACAGAGAATGAGGTTGTCACTTGGTCTGTTATGCCAGTATTTCTCAAAACTTACTGGGCAAGCTGGGCGTGGTGGCGCACGCCTTTAATCCCAGCACTTGGGAGGCTGAGGTAGGAGGAGCGTTGTGAGTTCGAGGCCAGCTTGGGCTACAATGCAAGTGCAAGGCTGGTCTGAGCTACATAGTGCGACCCTACTTCCAAAAAACTAGGGCCAGAAGTTTGGCTCAGTGGCTTAAGTGCCTGTCTGGCAGGTGTGAGGCTGTCAGTTTGATCCCCGGTGCCACACACACAAAAAAAAAAACCACTTACTGGGCAAAGAAATTGCCTGGAAACCCTGTTTAAGAATTTTTGGTTTTGATTCAGAAGCTGTGGTGGAGAGGCCGAAATTCTGCCCTGATAATGAATCTGAAGATGCTGCTGGCTCTCAGGCCACACTTACTGTACCCGGCTTCTGGTTCGGTCCCTGGTGTATGATCTAGCACACACCCACTGTTTACAGGGGTGTGAGTGCGGGAGTGCGCTTGCCTCTCAGATATATCTTTTTATGTCCCCAATTTTATTATAGACATGAAATATATAAAAGTCGAAAGAGTGATACAATGAACAGTAGAGTCCAACAGCTGCAGTCAAGACCCACTACTAGCTGTTTGTCCTGTTCGCTTCCCACCCCCCCGACCTCCTTCCCCTCACCCCTCTCTGTCTCTCCCCCCTTCATTATTGTTATCTTCCCTTCTCTTTCTAGCCCTTCCACTGCTCCCTCCCTCTAGCTCTTCGCCACACCATCTTTCCTCCCTTCTTTCTTTTTTTCCCCAAGTCATACGAAGTTGCAGGTACTGTACTTCATTTGTAAATATCATATCATGTATCTGCTAAGAATAAGACTAATGCCAGTGCAATTATTACACTTCAGAAAATAAACAATAATTCCAGTTCTATCACATAAGTAACGAGTCTATTTTCAAATGCCTGAAATTGTCCTTAAAATGCATTTTGTAGCTACTTTACAAAAATAAAGATCCCATAAGTTCCAGGAATTGCCTTGGTTGGTATAAAATAGACTCTGAATCCTCCCCCAATTCTCCCAGTCCCCTTTTCTCCCTCTCCCTCTCCCTGTTCTCTCTTCCTAACCTCCTTTTCCATGACATTGACTTTTTGAGAAGTTTAAACCAACTGTCTTTGAGGATATCTCATCGTCTGTACTTAACTAATTGTTTCCTCATGGTGTTATTGAACTTAGCTTTTCATTGAAAACTATTCCTAGATACTTGAATGCATTCACAATGAACATCTCCAGTGAGTCCAGCTCACAGTGTGGTGTGTTGTGCGTCATATCGCGTCACGACACTCATACCTGCAGCTTGGCCCACCATGGGTGACTTAAATGTGTTCACTGGGTTGCAGTAATTGCTATTAGACCTCTCTCCCCTTCTCCCTCCCTCTCTCTCTCGCTCTCTCTCTCTCTCTCTCTCTTTCATAAGAATGCACTTGTCCCTTTGCAATACTGCAGTCAGTAGTTACATAATTTGTAAGTGAGACTTGAGACAATTGTGAATATTCTGCTTCCAAACATTACACTTAATGATTTCAGTACTGGTTGCTGATACCTACCTGATCAATGAATCATTTATTTTATTGAAGATTTAAAATGGAGATTTCCTGATTCTATCACTCCTTCCACATTTATCCAATACTGTTTGTCTGTACTATAGGCTGGTCCTGCCCAGGTCCCTCTGTACCTCAGCACCATGAACTCTTGACATTTTGTTCATTTCACGCATTGTAATCGTGAGATAGTCATTGTTTTGTTTTTTTGTTTTGAGGTTCAGATTGTCCCGGGTGTACCAAACAAGAGACCCTTCACATTGATTTTTCAGTCTCTTTGACATAATCTCATTAGTCTTGGAGTATTTCCTTATTTTGTGGCACAACAAGGTGTCCACGAGGGACCACTTTGTCCTTCCTCAGCCCAGACCTAGAACCCTCCAGTTTTCAGGGAGCTCTGAATGCTGTCATAGAGAATGACGTTCACAGCCAAGACCCAGATGCTAGGTCAGGTGCCACTGTTTCAGGCAGGGTCAGAGGCAAAGTTTGGAAATGTGCTTTGTTGAGTTAAGTAGTATTAGAATTTCTAAGTTGGATTCAACTGATAGGAATTTCTTTTCAAAATTTACATCTTACTCTCTTATAAAAACCTCATATAATTACTTGTTTACTTTAACCTAAAATATTTAAAAAATATATTTCTGAGGTGCAATTGTCATGGCTGGCAATAAACTACTATATAAAGTGTATGATTTCTTGGTAGACTTAAACTATATTCTATTAAAGGTGTGCAAAGTAGCACATTCAGAAGTTCCTCTTATTTTCCCTACATCAATTTGACGCAGACCTTTTTTTTTCTATTTAGGTTCAATTTCAGCTAAACTTTTGAATGTGTCAAACGTGCATGGTTCAAAAGTCACAAGCGAATTCTCAGAGAAATCTTGGCCTTGTTTCTAACCCCCTTCCCCAAGCCCTCCATTCCCTATTGGTAATAATTTCTAATTTTCTCTTTTGGAGAAAAAAAAGTACTTAATTTATTCTTACAACATATATCGACTGTATAGTTTGCTTTTCTTCCTTAATATCCCTACAAATGGTGAGACATCAGTTTGTACGATCTCCTTCATTCACATCTTAACAGCAGTGTAACATTCCACTCTGGTGATACGTCAGTGTTTATTCGAACAGGCCTCTATGGAAGGACATTTGGATGGTTTCCAACCTCTTGCTAGTAATACTGCAGTGAAAAATGTTCTAAATATTTCCTGTATGTTCACTGTGGGGTATCCTCGGAACAGAATCATGGACTCTAGTCCAAAGAAGAATCACATAACAGCTGTGTTAGACACTGACGGATCCCTCACCACTGGAGTGGTGGCTCTGCAGATTACTGCCCACCCTGCAGGTGTTCATATTTCCTCCTGGTCTTGCCAAAACACGGTTCTGCAAATGCTTGAGACATTTAAAGTCTGATAGATGAGAAATAGGATCTCCATGAAATTTCTACTGCATTACTCTTATGAGTGAGGTCAAGATATTTTCATATGTTTAATGGCTGTTTTCCTTCTTTTATCTATAAAATAACTTTTTGGTCTTTTTTCTGATTATGTTTTGGGTCTCTTCTCTAGTTCATAATGTTATGTGAATGTGAGACAAAAATGGACTTTATGACACAAACAATTACCAGAAATTTTTTAAAATAATTCTTTTTTTGTTTGTTTTTGTTTTTATACCAGGGATTGGACTCATGATCTCATGATTGCAAGGCAGGTGCTGTGCCACTGAGCTATATACCCAGCTAAGTCTTAATGGTAAAGGAACCAAATAACCTTGGAAAACATAACAGTTCTAAATTTATGTTCTCATGTTTAATGGTATAAAAATACATTAAGCAAAAAGTTCAGTGAATAAAACACATTAGCAACCTGAGTGGGAAATCTTAATACACCTCTCTCTGTAGGCCATAGAGTAAGAAGAAAGGAGTTACCAAAATTAGAAAAACTTTAAATGATAGTACTAATGTTCATAATGTGACTGACATTATAAAATTCTGTATTCAAACAATACATTTTCAGAATACATTTTCCTATATTAATTGGGAAACAGGGTTCCAAAAGATTACTTTACAACATAATGCCTCTCTCGTAAAGTATGACAGTGATAAAGTAAAGGTAAATAATTTTAAGTACATATAGGGATCCAACAAACCTCTGTAAAACAAGAGACAAAGATCTGGGACTCAGGATGATGTTTCCCTCAAGTGGAAGAAAGAAGAAGATAGGATAAAGATGTCATATGGTTAGAGAGACACTGTCAAACTCCTAACTTTGCTTTTGGATGGTAGTTTTATGAGCTTCTTGTGCTAAATAAGCAATCAGAGGAATGTGAACTGATAGTGTGCATGAGCCAAAGACTATGACTAATGCCCCACTGTGCGTCTGAGATATGGAGAAAACAAACAAAATAAATGAAACTCTCAATTCATGAAAGCTAATAAAAGAATGATATCAGGAAAATGAGAGGCATGGAGATTAATAAAGACAAGAATAGACATTAAGGAAATAAAATAATAGCAAAATGAAAAGAGTTGAAATGATTAATGGAAAAGAAAATCTTGTTCCTTGAAAAGATCAATGACAGTGACAATTCGCTGGAGAATGTGATCAAGAACATAAAAAAGAGGGTCAGTAATGTGCTAGGATATGTATAGAATAAGCAATAAATCAGAATTTGATTTCAAAAATACTATTTGAAATCTCTGGTGTGTAGAACATTATGCTACCACAGGAAACAACAACAAAAGATATTTTGCCAAAACTTTGTCTATCTTTATGTGTGCATCCTTCTTTACGCCTTACTGTTTAAATCAGCCTCTACTCCACCTTTCTCCGTGGTAACCTTAGAGACTTCCTGATTGACTGAGCCACCAGCATTTGGTTTGCATGCAGAAGGAACAGTGGGAAGAAGACTGAGGTCTCACCCTAGAAGTTCTTAGTATTCCACATTACTACATTTCCTTTTTCTTATTTACAAGGCAAACAAGAAATTAGAATCATAATTGCTTTACCTATGCCCATTAAAATAGGCTATTAAAAATCATCTTAATGAATAGATATTAATATCTAGTGATGACTGCTCTGACCTCCTAACAGGCCCCATTTACGTCTTGTTTGATGAAAGTTCTCCGCATCTGCAAAGCGAAAGGGCAAACTGATTTATGAACAAGACTTATTGTCACAGCAGCAGATTTGTATAATGAGAAATATATTAAATCTAATGAAGGGAGAGCATGCCTACCAAGGCAGCAAGGCTGTGCTGTGATTAAGTGATTCAATACCCCTCAATGGATTAATTTAGATAATGCACCCGGTTATGTGGCAACTGCCAGACCCCTTTGCACGCATGACAAACAGTAAGCAATGCTGCATATCTGTGCATATGTATTGGATTTTTAAGGTGTGATGATGAAGTGTCACACTCAGACCTCTACATTAACAAGATGAATCCCAAAGATGCCTGTGTCCTACTGTTAGAGAACCAGGAATATCTAGCAACAAAAACATTTTTAAATATTCACTTACAGTAAAGCATTTACTGTAAAATGGACACATACTTTTACCCTTTCAGCCAAGATCAACTCACTGTAGTTGACAAACACTAAATGCAGTCCATGTTAATTCCCTCTCTGGTCCTCAGCACAGCTGAATTCAGGTGCAGGACCATCAATCATGGGCTCTGCTTTTTAAATAGGAGAATGTTAGCTATTATTTAATTGTCTACACTTGCAAATCTCATGCAATCAGCACTGTCATTTATGGGATTTGAAAACAACAGTGAACCCTTCAGGGCTCAGCAGTCACCTTTCTACAGTTTGGAACAAGTTCAATTTCTAGTTGTTTCTCACCACTGTCACTACACGAAGCAAAACTCTGTAACCCTCAGTTATAGACAGCAGAACACACCAAAAATGGCATGATTCCAACACAAGTGTGCTTAACCCACATCAAATAGAAGAAAATAGGCTGTCTTTTAAGCCCTTAGAGTTACATGGAAAAGAAATTCAGCATTCTGCATGCCTGCAGGTAAACAGATTGAAAAATTCTGACATTTTCCCCATCCTTTTATTTTCCTCTATGGTGTTCAACTAGGAGAAAAGTATACTGAGAGTACCAGTGCCAGAATTAAAAAGTAGAAGAAAATAGCCACTTACTTGCTGTGAGCAGCCTTAATAAGAAGTAGAATTGTCATTACCTTGGGCATCCTTTCTGATGATTCAAGGATAAAAAAATATAACTCTAGGTTTCTCCTGGTATAGTAACGTGAAAAAAGAAAATGTGACTTCTAGGTGTGGCAAGGGGTGAGAAAGTAACCATCTCATATACACACACTGCTGTTGCTCATGTCTTAAATGTCCTCTAAGGGCTCGTGTGTTGAAGGCTTACTCCCCACCTGATGTGACTGGAAAGTGGTAGAGACTTTGAAAGGGGCAGTACATGATTTTCAAGTCACCAGGGATGTGCCTTTGAGGGGGGATTGTAGAAGCCTGGTTTCTTTTTCTTCCTTTCCTTTTAGTCCTGGACATGAAGTAACTGGCTTTATTCCACTCTGTCCTACACACACAAACACACACACACACACACACACACACACACACACACACACAAGCTAAGAGTACAGTTCAGCATCCACCTTAGAGACCCTTGATCCAATGGATACCTCTAGGGCAAATGAAACTATCTGAACAGTGTGATATGGGAAAAAACAACAACTGAAATTGGGAGACAAGCAAGCTAAAATTCAAGTCCTATTTGCAGGAGCCTATATTTTCTCTTTTTGAGGAATTATTATTCTTGATAATTTCATCCCTTCTGAAATAGTTTTATGAATGTAGTAAAAGGCACCTTTTTACTTACTGATAATTCCACACTGAGCTGTAAGAAGGGTGGTCCTCTGCATTAAAGGAGGCTTTCTGGATGAGGAATGCAGTAGGGGAGAAAATGCAAATGAGGAAATAGAAGCCGGAAGAGATAAATTGCTCTGCATAAGCAAGTTGTAATAGATTGAGAGGCCTTGGGGAAGATCACATAAAGTGAAGATTGAAACTGCAGTGGCTGTGTGAGGAGAAAGAAAAGAGAATTCAGGAAAGGCGACTGGTGCTGGTCACACCACAAAAATCACTCTGCGTGGCTGCAAGTAGAAAGGCTTCAAGCTAGTCTGGAGAACAACTATCAGATGTTCTATGAACCGCCTGAGCAGGGTTCTTCTC